>JAVKPL010013309.1:0-71126 GCA_032173675.1 Gastrolobium villosum | reverse complement strand
TGTGGAGGTACTGGAAGAAAAAGCTGAAGATGTAGAGGTTGGTGCCCCTAAGGTTGAACTGAAACCATTGCCCGACACTTTGAAGTATGTATTCCTGGGAGATGGTGATACTTATCCAGTAATAATCAACAAAGGCCTCTCTTCAGACCAAGAAAAGGAGCTAGTTGAAGTTTTGAAAGCTCACAAGACCGCTATAGGATGGTCTATTACTGATTTGAAGGGCATAAATCCTTCTTTTTGTACACATAAGATTCTCATGGAAGATAATATCAAACCCGTGAGACAACCACAAAGAAGATTAAACCCAACAATGAAGGAGGTGGTGAGAAAGGAAGTTGTAAAGCTTCTTGATGCAGGAATGATTTACCCAATTTCTGATGCTGCTTGGGTAAGCCCAGTTCAAACAGTACCAAAGAAGGGTGGTGTGACAGTAGTTACAAAGGCACATCAAGAGATGATCCCAACCAGAACTATCACAGGTTGGAGAATGTGTGTAGACTACCGAAGGTTGAACACAGCTACTCGGAAAGATCATTTTTCACTACCTTTTATTGATCAAATGCTGGAGAGACTAGCGGGCCACTCTTATTATTGCTTCTTGGATGGGTATTCAGGCTACAACCAAATACCTGTAGCTCCTGAAGATCAGGAAAAGACAGCTTTTACTTGCCCATTTGGAGTCTTCGCATACAGAAGAATGTCGTTCGGCCTCTGCAATGCACCTGCCACTTTCCAAAGGTGTATGCTCTCTATATTTTCTGATATTGTTGTGAATTGTTTAGAGGTATTTATGGATGACTTCTATTTTTTGGTTCTAATTTTGATTCTTATTTGAACAATTTGTCTAAAGTTTTGAAAAGATGTAATGAGACTAATCTGGTTTTAGATTGGGAAAAGTGCCATTTTATGGTAACTGAAGGTATAGTGCTGGGACACAAAATCTCTAATGCAGGGATTGAAGTTGATAAAGAAAAATTGATGTTAATTGAACAACTTCCCATTCCCAGTGAACGTTAATGCTGTTAGGAGTTTCCTAGGACATGCAGGTTTTTACAGGCAGTTCATCAAGGATTTCTCCAAGATAGCTCCTTGGTGAAAGACTCCGAATTTGTGTTTGATGATGCATGTTCAAAGGCATTCCATTTGTTGAAGGAGAAGCTTACTACAGCTTCCTGATTGGAACCTTCCATTTGAACTCATGTGCCCAGTGCTTATGCATTGTGCGGTCCTTGGTCAGGTGCATGTCATTTACTATGCTAGCAAAGTTTTGACGATGCTCAGGTTAATTATGCAACAACTGAGAAAGAAATGTTAGCAGTGGTTTATGCACTGACAAATTTAGACCTTATTGTTAGGATCTAAAATCATTGTTTTCACTGACCATTCTGCTATTAAGTTTTTGATGCTGCCAAACCACGACTGCTGAGGTGGATGCTACTCTTTCAAGAGTTTGATTTGGAGATCCGGGGGAGTAGAAAACAAAGTGGCTGATCATCTCTCCAGAATTCAGGCAAAAGAACTACAAGATAGTTCCAATGACTATTTTCCTGATGAGAAGGTGATGGCAGTCTTTGCCAATTACCTCCATGGTTCACATGACTTTGCCAATTACAAAGCTGATGGGATCATTCGCAGATGTGTCCCTAAGTTGCCTCCTTCTTCCAACCTTACAAGTTTTTGCGGATGATCTGTAAGGCGTTATTTCTGAGGTATCTATATTTCCAATGTGCTGATGGGATCTGTGTCCCTGAGTTTGAAGGCAAATTTTGTGGCATTGCCATTCTTCCAACTATGGAGGCCACTTTAGAGGTAATAGAACCGCGTAGAAAGTCTTGCAAAGCGGTTACTACTGGCCACTTTTGTAACACTTTTTTATGCAAAGGATTGTGTGGAAAAATGTGAAAGTGTCAGAGAACAGGAAATATCTCACGAAGGATGAGATGCCTCATGAATAATATTCTAGAGGTAGAACTGTTTGATGTATGAGGCATTGACTTTATGTTTTGGTCCTTTGGCATTTAGCCTGACCTGGTCAACAGGTATTATTGTACAACTCAAGGTTGTTTCCCACTAAATGCTAAGGTGGTTGGTCCTTTTGTGGTGAAAATGTGAATTGGCCTTTGAAAGCCGATGCATGTAAGGTGTAAAACAAAAATTTTACTGCGTAACATACATGCACTCATAGATTCATGCTTTAAGACAACATGATGTTACCTTGTTTTGGCCTGATCAGTCAGGGAGGCTTGCTATGATCGCACAAGTGTTTGGTAAAAGGTGTATTAAATATAAATTATATTATATATATTAAAATTTTTATTTAATATCAAACCCTACTACAGATCCACACCACCGTTCGTCTATGATGCAAGAACTCTTTCTTGAAAGAGGAACACCACAATGAGGCTTGCTATGAGTGGTGAGGGTGGAGGCTTGATTTTCAATGAAACCTAAGGTGAGGAACATGTCTATTTATGCGCACCCTTTGGAGAGGAGGAGGGAATTCATTCATTCAAAATGAAAAACAAACTTTCAAATTTCTTTGAAAGTTGTGCATGAAACAGTGTGATAAGGTGGAGCTGTTGCAAAACAAACTTTGCCAACAACCTCCAATCTTATCCACATGAATTTAAATTCAAATTAATTTAAACTTAAATTCATAAACTATCATATAGTATATAGTTTTCATGCGCATAATTCAGCCCTATAAAGGGTTCAAATACATTGAGCAGTTGCATTCAAAATTTGAATCAACTTACCCATTGATTCCCTCAACAACCAAATCTGAATGGAGGTTTGTTTTAAGTGATAAGATAACACTCTTATCACTTAAAAGTGGCGCACCAAACAGCCTAGGGAGAGCCTCCAAAGATGCTTCTTCATCCAAGGAATATGCTCCAATAAGATCCTGTCTTATCCTTTTGTTATGAAACAACTTTTCAAAACCAATTCAAATTCGAATTCAAACACTTGAATTCAAACGTTCAAACATTCAAATTCAAAATTCAAAATTCAAAATTTCAAATTTCAAATTCAAAATTCGAATTTCAAAATTCAAATTCAAATTCAAATTTTAAAATTAAAATTTAAAATTTCAAATTTCAAATTCAAAATTCGAATTTCGAAATTCAAATTCTAAATTCAAATTTCAAAATTCAAATTTCAAATTCAAAATTCGAAATTCAAATATTTGATTATTAATTTAACTAATTAAATTAATTAGTAATGGCTTGGACTATCCAAGCCCATTACTAAACTCCATGCACCACCCACCCATTTAGGTGGGCTTCCAAACAGCTTCTTGGGCTAATAACATTATTAGGCCCAATACCTTTAAAGCTAGTCCATCATAACTACAAGGTGTTAGTGTGTGACCCATTAGGTCCAACTTAGCTACTGACATAACTGGGCTTGGGCCCAACAAGCCCACAACCCAATTAATGACAACACAGAGCACTAGCAATGCTTTGTTGCCCCAGAACTAGTCAGATTAATGACTTGATCATCCTATTGCACATATTTGGTTACCGTATGTATTTCCCTTCGTCTCGGTTATCTTCCCATTAACCTAGGGTAAGGAAATGTATCAACCCCTGCGGTTTAGGGTAAGCTTTATTCGAAATAGGGAATCTTCAATTTACTGACTCTAAAGGCAGATCATCTCATGATCTCTTTTACTATGCATAGATTCCCGAGTCCCTGTAAATGTCATCCCGATTTCTCCGGTTTACAGATAACCTAATCTCTCACAGAGATTTGACGAATTCCTTCAGCTTATTACCCTAGCCCTGTGCCCTTTAAGGACACGCCCAACAGTATACCTATGAGTCTCCATGTTTCAGGCAGACGAGGTATACAATCAAAACATGCCTTCAAGAACACAGTCTAGGTAATAACTTCTGGTCTAAGGAAAGACACACCCAAACATAAAGAGATTACTCTAATGACACTATCTGTGAGATTTCCTCATAGAGTCTCTTTTTGGGTCTGTTCAGTGCGAGCTATACTCTTATAGGTCCACCCACGACTTTAGCTAAGATATCTCCATATCTGCAGCTCATGAGGTCTTTACCTTGTATCCATATACAAGTAGATAAGTCGTACTAGTCTTTACTCGAGATCACTGATCCCCAAACTCAGTGTCTCTAGACTAGGAACATATAATTAGGAATAGACATGCAATATCCTTGAATCCTCATGATCGTGATCTCATCACAGATACTCAAGAGATACCTGTTCTATTCCAAGGGGTTTATCCAGTTCATTCATATAATATTAACAGTAATATCGAGACACAATATGAAACTGAATAAATAGTGCTTACATTTATTTGCGACAAATAAAGTTCTACATCTAGTGTCCTTTATTTAATCAAAAGATTGTCTCTAGGACACCCATATGCTAACAAGCTCCCACTTGGCCTAGAGCCAATCAGACCTAAGTCGTATGCCCAAAGCCTCATAATGACTATCATGTTTTCTCTGAGAAACAGCCTTTGTCAGAGAATCGGCCAGGTTATCGTCTGTGGGAACATAATCCATTTTTACATCATTCCTATCAATGATTTCTCTAATCAAATGATATCTGCGGAGCACGTGTTTAGATCTTTGATGAGACCTAGGTTCCTTTGACTGCGCGATGGCTCCAGTGTTGTCGCAAAGCAACTGTATGGGCTCATCCACGCTTGGAACCACCCTTAGTTCATTTATGAACTTCTTGATCCACACTGCCTCCTTAGCTGCTTCTGAAGCAGCTATGTATTCAGCCTCTGTCGTTGAGTCTGCTGTTGTCTCCTGCTTGGAACTTTTCCAAGACACTGCCCCACCATTTAAGGTGAATACGAATCCTGACTGTGACTTGCAGTCATCTTTGTCACTCTGAAAGCTGGCATCAGTGAACCCTTTCACTGTTAACTCATTAACCCCACCATAGACCAGAAACGCATCCTTAGTTCTTCTTAAGTATTTAAGGATGGTTTTGACTGCCGTCCAGTGACCCTCTCCAGGGTCTGACTGGTATCTGCTCGTAATGCTTAAAGCATATGAGACATCTGGTCTCGTACATATCATGGCATACATGATGGATCCAATAGCCGAAGCGTATGGAATTCCACTCATGCGATCCTTCTCAGGCTGTGACTTAGGACACATAGCCCTTGATAGGTGTACCCCATGACTGACAGGAAGAAAACCCCTTTTCGACCCTTCCATGCTAAACCTCTTTAGCATCTTGTCAACGTACGTGGATTGAGATAAACCCAGCAGCCTCTTGGATCTATCTCTATAGATCTTTATACCGAGTATAAAGGCTGCCTCTCCCAAATCCTTCATGGTAAAGTTTTCTGAAAGCCACTCTTTCGTTATTTTTAATGTGGGGATGTCATTTCCTATTAGCAATATGTCATCTACATAAAGCACTAGGAAGACGACATTACTCCCACTTACCTTTCTGTAAACACAAGGTTCATCCTCGTTCTTGATAAAACCGTTACTCTTAACGACTTCATCAAAACGTATATACCAACTCCTTGATGCTTGCTTTAGCCCATATATTGACCTTTGTAGTTTGCATACCATATGCACCTGATCTTTGTTTTCAAAGCCTTCAGGTTGTGTCATGTACACTTCCTCCTTCAAGAACCCATTCAAGAAGGCGGTCTTGACATCCATTTGCCAAATTTCATAGTCGTGGTATGCTGCTATTGCAAGCATGATCCTAATAGATTTGATCATGGCAACTGGTGAAAAAGTTTCATCATAGTCAACTCCTTGTCTTTGACGATACCCTTTCGCCACCAACCTAGCTTTGTAGGTCTGAACGTTGCCATCTGCATCAGTCTTTCTTTTAAAGACCCATTTATTACCAATAGGAACTATTCCTTGTGGTTTAGGAACCAAGGTCCATACCTTGTTCTGATACATCGAATCCATTTCAGATTCCATGGCTTCAAGCCATTTTGAGGAGTCAACATCTTTGACCGCCTCCTCGTAGTTACTTGGTTCATCATCCTCAACAGTTTGCTGATTCTCAATCACAAACCCGTACCTTTCAGGTGGATGGATGACCCTCGTAGGTCTACGGAGTTGTGTGTTTACTTCTCCATTGGAGAACGTCGCCTGCGGAGCAGACTCGGGTTCCTCAATCTGTTCTTGTGGATCTTGCACTTCTTCAAGATCAATCTTACTCCCACTGCCTCCTTGAGAGATCAAATCCTTCTCAAGGAACTCAGCATTCTTTGAAACAAACACTTTGTGTTCTTCCATGGAGTAGAAGTAGTATCCCTTAGTACCTTTAGGATACCCCACAAATAGACATTTAGTACTCTTAGCACTAAGCTTGTCTGATGTCAACGCTTTGACATAAGCTGGCGATCCCCATACCCTGAGGTAACTCAGGTTGGGTCTCTACCACTCCATATCTCATATGGTGTGGTCTGAACAGATTTAGACGGTACCCTATTTAGAAGGTATGCCGCTGTGTCTAAGGCATATCCCCAAAACGATTTTGGAAGTTGAGTCTCACTCATCATAGACCTAACCATGTCTAACAAGGTCCTGTTTCTCCTTTCGGAGACACCGTTTTGGTGTGGTGTGTAAGGAGCGGTAAATTGTGAGAGAATTCCATTTTCTCTCAGATAACCCTGAAACTCGTGGCTCAAATATTCACCACCACGATCTGATCGTAATGTCTTAATCATCTTGCCACGCTGTTTCTCCACCTCATTCCTAAACTCTTTGAACTTTTCAAAAGCTTCAGATTTATATCTCATTAGGTATATATACCCAAATCTTGATTTGTCATCTGTAAAGGTAATGAAATAAGAATATCCACCTCTAGCCTCAATAGACATTGGGCCACATACATCAGTATGAATGAGTTCTAATAACTCACTAGCCCTATGACTCTCAAGCCCTTTGGGCTTTTGTTGAATCATTTTCCCAGCTAGACAAGATTCACACTGTCCATAGGATTCCAAATCCATGGAGTCCAGGTATCCATCTCTATGCATCCTAGACAATCTTGTTTCATTTATGTGCCCTAGTCTACAGTGCCAAAGATAAGATTGATTATCCGTCCTAGGTCGTTTCACATCTATATTGAGCACTTCATTTCCCATTTCCAACACATACAATCCATTTATTAAAGAAGCAGTACCGTAAACCATATCATTCAAAATGATAGAAAAAGTACCATTCCTAATACTGAAAGTATATCCATCTTGTTCTAAACAAGAAATTGAAATAATGTTTCTAGAAATTTGCGGAACATAAAGACAATTATTCAAATGCAATAAAAGGCCCGTAGGCAAAATAAGGTCAGCATCTCCAACTGAATGAGCAGCAACTCTTGCTCCATTACCAACGCGGAGATCCACCTCGTTTCTATCCAATCTCCTTGGGCTCCTAAGTACCTGCAACATATTGCAGATATGAGAACCACATCCGGTATCCAATACCCATGAGGATGGATTAGCATAAGAATAATTTATCTCAATCATGAAAATACCTGAGGCAGAAGCATCACCATGCTTCTTGTCCTTCACATTGTTCAGGTAGTCTGGACAATTCCTCTTCCAGTGGCCTTTCTTGCCACAATGGAAGCACTCAGCATCACCCTTGTCCTTAGGTGCCTTCTTACCCTTCTTCTTGCCCTTCTTCTTCTTGGATTTTCCTTTGGGCTTAAGGGGGTCACCTTTTGCAGGCTCCTTACCCTTTCCCTTGGCCTTGCTAGGCCCACCAATCAAAAGAGCCTGTGTCCTATCCTTCTTGATAGACACTTCAGCTGTTGTTAACATGCTTAACAACTCAGGCAAGCTCACTTGCATCCCATGCATATTGTAATTCATGATGAATTGACTGAAGGAAGGTGGAAGTGAGGTGAGGACTAAGTCATTACTTAGCTCGGCATCCATGATGAAGCCTAGGTTTCCTAGCTTCTCAATCAGCCCGATCATCTTGAGAACATGGCTGGCAACAGACATGCTCTCAGTCATCCTACAAGAGAACAGTTCTCTTGAGGCCTCATACCTCTCATGCCTGCCTTTAATATCATACAACTCCTTGAGATGTACGATAATAGAGGGAGCATCCATATGCTCATGCTGCTTTTGCAGTTCAGGCGACATGGATGCCAACATGATGCATACTGCCATCACATTGTCATCCAAGTGCTGTTGATGGGTTACGAAATCAAATTCCGCAAACCCTTCTTCCCCTTCCCGTGGAGCTACGGGTATTACAGCATCTAAAACGTAGGCAATCTTTTCGGCCCTTAGAACTATTCTTAGGTTCCGATACCAGTCCATAAAATTCGAACCGGTCAGTTTATTCGTATCGAGTATTGAACGCAGTGACAGTGGATTAGTCATACTATAAGCTGAAAAGGATGTAAAGATAGTTTTAGTTAATATACGGTTATGTAGTTAAAAGCAAATTATTAAAGACTTGAAATAATTTGCCCCTCCCACTATTTTATCTAAGTCAATGACCCTTCCTTTTGACTTAGGGTTAATCTACTTTAGATTTTACCTTAGTGGGTTTAAGAGTGCGATTATTTATTTTAACCTCCGTCTGAGACCGCAAGATTAATTTAAATAAAGGGTTGATCTTTATCAACAGTATCTCATACCCTCTCTTAACTTTAGGTTGACAACTCTTTGTCACTTAGTGGTGCATCTCATGCAACCAACCTAGCACCATTACCCTAAGCACATAAGTCCGGCTGTGCCTGCAACTTATGTCTTAGTTAAGCATTAAACCAGCACCCTAAGTGTCTTACACTTCAAACACTACTCTAGCCCAACGAAATAGTGGGTCCCAACTGAGTTGTGGAGCACCACTACGTAGAAGAGTTTTGAGTAGCATTGGTGGTGGGAGATAATCATATGCTTAATTATTTATTCCTTTTAAGGGTTCCTTTTATCTTGGGGTTAATTAGGTCCCATCAAACGCATATTGTAAGTTATCATGCTAGTCGTTACCTATGTCAAACATCTATCGGTATACACTAGTCGTTATTGGACAAACATAATAACCATACAAACGCGATTTGCCCAATTTATGCATACTAGACGTTCTAATCATACATACATATAAACAGTTTATATTGAGATAGCCATGGTGCTCGCGCTTTTGTCCTTTTTGCTTCTTTAAGCAACGGCCGCTTGTCGTCTATACGCCACTAGCCTATTTCTCTAATTACAAATAATTAAAGAAACTCCATAACACTTTGGAGGAACAAAATTACAAAATTTAAATTACAAATATACTTGTAAATTAAAATGCGCGATTACACATAAATTTAAAATTCAAAAAAATTCAAATCCGGGCACCATGACCATCCCCTTCCTGTTTGTACCTGAAAAGTTCAAAACTTGCAAACACAAACATTATATTATCACATAACATTTTCACATGTATTTTGACATTTAACATTTAAACATCAAAATAACATCAAGATTCATAATCTTAAATTTCTCATTGGCCGAATTTAAAAACAATTTCAATTCAAATTTTGTTAATTCTTTCTTAAAGAAAACAAAATTAAACCATGCATGTAGCCATATATCCCTACATGGCCGAATCATATAGGTAACTATATGATAAATTTGTCACAAAATTTCATGCATATAAACATGACACAATTCATGGAGAAAAATAAGAAATCATTCAAGGTACTCTTAGTACCCTCCATGGCCGAATCTACCCTTTCAAAAAGGGTGTTCCTTTTAGAACTTTCATAAAGAAAAGAAACTAAACCATGATGCATAATGTTTTATGAACACAGAATCAAATTTTCATGTTCATAAAAACAAAAACTTTAACACTTTAAAGGATTTGTGATTCAAAATCCACATGCAGAATTTAAACTTTAACCCTTTAAAGATTTTTGACCGTGAAAGACTCTTTTCACAAACAAGGTACCATCACCCGTCGATGGTAAAGCAACCGGGCTCTGATACCACTTGAAAGTAAACTGGCCTTTGAAGGCCGATGCATGTAAGGTGTAAAACAAAAATTTTACTGCGGAACATACATGCACTCATAGATTCATGCTTTAAGACAGCATGATGTTACCTTGTTTTGGCCTGATCAGTCAGGGAGATGAGATGTCAGGCTTGAAGGGTTCAAACCCTCTAATGGTGATCCACACCACCGTTCGTCTATGATGCAAGAACTCTTTCTTGAAAGCCACCAGATGAACACCACAATGAGGCTTGCTATGCGCACAAGTGGTGAGGGTGGAGGCTAGGTATCCTGTTTGGAAAGGTGTACTGAGCTACCCTACAGAATGGTGCATAGAGGAGGAGAGTTGGCTTGGTTTTCCAATGAAACCTAAGGTGAGGAACATGTCTATTTATGCGCACCCTTTGGAGAGGAAGAGGGAATTCATTCATTCAAAATGAAAAACAAACTTTCAAATTTCTTTGAAAGTTGTGCATGAAACAGTGTGATAAGGTGGAGCTGTTGCAAAACAAACTTTGCCAACAACCTCCAATCTTATCCACATGAATTTAAATTCAAATTAATTTAAACTTAAATTCATAAACTATCATATAGTATATAGTTTTCATGCGCATAATTCAGCCCTATAAAGGGTCCAAATACATTGAGCAGTTGCATTCAAAATTTGAATCAACTTACCCACTGATTCCCTCAACCACCAAATCTGAATGGAGGTTTGTTTTAAGTGATAAGATAACACTCTTATCACTTAAAAGTGGCGCACCAAACAGCCTAGGGAGAGCCTCCAAAGATGCTTCTTCATCCAAGGAATATGCTCCAATAAGATCTTGTCTTATCCTTTTGTTATGAAACAACTTTTCAAAACCAATTCAAATTCGAATTCAAACACTTGAATTCAAACGTTCAAACATTCAAAAAAATTCAAAATTCAAAATTTCAAATTTCAAATTCAAATTTGAATTTCAAAATTCAAATTCAAATTCAAATTTCAAAATTCAAATTTCAAATCTCAAATTTCAAATTCAAAATTCGAATTTCGAAATTCAAATTCTAAATTCAAATTTCAAAATTCAAATTTCAAATTCAAAATTCGAAATTCAAATATTTGATTATTAATTTAACTAATTAAATTAATTAGTAATGGCTTGGACTATCCAAGCCCATTACTAAACTCCATGCACCACCCACCCATTTAGGTGGGCTTCCAAACAGCTTCTTGGGCTAATAACATTATTAGGCCCAATACCTTTAAAGCTAGTCCATCATAACTACAAGGTGTTAGTGTGTGACCCATTAGGTCCAACTTAGCTACTGACATAACTGGGCTTGGGCCCAACAAGCCCACAACCCAATTAATGACAACACAGAGCACTAGCAATGCTTTGTTGCCCCAGAACTAGTCAGATTAATGACTTGATCATCCTATTGCACATATTTGGTTACCGTATGTATTTCCCTTCGTCTCGGTTATCTTCCCATTAACCTAGGGTAAGGAAATGTATCAACCCCTGCGGTTTAGGGTAAGCTTTATTCGAAATAGGGAATCTTCAATTTACTGACTCTAAAGGCAGATCATCTCATGATCTCTTTTACTATGCATAGATTCCCGAGTCCCTGTAAATGTCATCCCGATTTCTCCGGTTTACAGATAACCTAATCTCTCACAGAGATTTGACGAATTCCTTCAGCTTATTACCCTAGCCCTGTGCCCTTTAAGGACACGCCCAACAGTATACCTATGAGTCTCCATGTTTCAGGCAGACGAGGTATACAATCAAAACATGCCTTCAAGAACACAGTCTAGGTAATAACTTCTGGTCTAAGGAAAGACACACCCAAACATAAAGAGATTACTCTAATGACACTATCTGTGAGATTTCCTCATAGAGTCTCTTTTTGGGTCTGTTCAGTGCGAGCTATACTCTTATAGGTCCACCCACGACTTTAGCTAAGATATCTCCATATCTGCAGCTCATGAGGTCTTTACCTTGTATCCATATACAAGTAGATAAGTCGTACTAGTCTTTACTCGAGATCACTGATCCCCAAACTCAGTGTCTCTAGACTAGGAACATATAATTAGGAATAGACATGCAATATCCTTGAATCCTCATGATCGTGATCTCATCACAGATACTCAAGAGATACCTGTTCTATTCCAAGGGGTTTATCCAGTTCATTCATATAATATTAACAGTAATATCGAGACACAATATGAAACTGAATAAATAGTGCTTACATTTATTTGCGACAAATAAAGTTCTACATCTAGTGTCCTTTATTTAATCAAAAGATTGTCTCTAGGACACCCATATGCTAACATTTCCATCATCTTATTCCAACCAGTATATCCTTGTTGCTGTGGATTATGTTTCTAAGTGGGTAGAAGTTGTTGCTCTTCCTACTAATGATGCTAAGGTGGTTGTGAATTTTTTGAGGAAAAATATTTTTACAAGGTTTGGAGTACCTCGAGCTATTATCAGTGATGGGGGTACTCACTTTTGTAACAAACATTTTGAGAGTTTGCTAGTTAAGTATGGGGTGAGACACATAATAGTCACACCATATCATCCCCAGACTAGTGGGCAAGTGGAAATCTCCAACAGGGAGATAAAGAGAATCCTGGAAAAGACAGTGGGAATTTCTAGGAAGGATTGGGCAAAGAAGCTTGATGATGCACTCTGGGCATACAGAACTGCGTTCAAAACTCCAATTGGCATGTCACCTTATCAATTGGTGTATGGCAAACCTTGTCATTTGCCAGTGGAGTTAGAACACAAAGCCTTGTGGGCTACAAGGTTTTTAAATTTTGAACCATCAGGAGCTCAAAAGAAGAGAATACTATAGCTGAATGAGCTTGATGAGTTCAGAAGAACAGCATATGAAAGTGCACAGATTTACAAAGAGAAGACTAAGCTTTGGCATGATAGCAAGATCAAGCACAAAGAGTTTGCACCTGGTCAACAGGTATTATTGTACAACTCTCGACTGAGGTTGTTTCCAGGTAAACTTAAATCTCGTTGGTCTGGTCCTTTTGTGGTGACAAATGTATTCCCATATGGTACCATTGAGATCTCTCCTCTTGATGCTGAGAAACCCTTTAAGGTAAATGGGAATCGGTTGAAATTCTACTATGGAGAACCTGTGAATAGGGAGACAATTTCTGTCCCTTTAACATCACCTAAGTAATCAAGGTTCCAGTCAGGCTCGTGACATTAAACAAGCTCTTACCGGGAGGCACCCCAGTGGAAAGTTCTTAGTTTAGATGTTAGCTTTCAGTTTTTAATTTTATTTAAAAATAAAAATAAAAAAAATGCAATAGTCCACGCTGATAGCGTGGTATTCACTCTAGCAGCGTGGATAAAAAAAAATAGGCAGTGACACCCGCGCTCACAGCGCGGGAATGGCGCTCAGAGCGCCAGAAAAGAAAAAGGGACAGTGGTGTCCGCGCTCGCAGCGTGAAACCCACGCTGCGAGCGCGGGAGTCGCGACAGTTTTTTTTAAAAGGGGAAAACCCTATTTTTCCCTCACACTTCTCCTCACCCACCCGCGCCGTCACACCTCTCCCTCTCAAAATTTTCTTTCCTCCTTTTCCTCTTCACCCATCTCCCCCCATTCTTTTCTTCTTCTTCTTCTCACTCCCTCAATCCTCCATAGCCACCATTCTTCATCATTTCTCCAACCGTGAAGAACCCATAACCACCATCAACAACCACCTCACTCCACTTCACCATTCATCACCATATAGGAAGATTGGGGTACTGACTTTGGGTAGGAATTTTGGGATTCTCATCACAAATTGTTCAGAGCTAAAGTTTCTAGGGTTTTCTTGCAATTCACCAATTCTTCAAATGGCAGGAGACAAGGTATTCCTATCCCCCTTAGATTTTAATCAGATTCTTGTTTGAATGATAATGCATATAGCCTGAGTCTGTCATAAGTTGATTGAAGAATGTTTTCTGATAATGAATTCTATAAAACCATTTGAGTAGGATGTTGGATGATGGTTGGGAATATATCTATGTGGTCTTTCATGATTATCTTGGTTGTACAAAATTGGAAATGCATGCTAGGTGTTTGATAAATTATCTCATAGGAAATATCAAAGTTGAATTGCCTATTGCATACTTTATGGATGTCATGGAGTGTGAGTGTGTGTTAATTCAAGGATAGTGAAATTAAATGCTTCATGATTTTGTGGAGAAAATGCATTGTTTAGTATACATGCCACATGTTGAGATTCTATCTTCCACAAGTAACATGTATTTGCTTAGATGCATTGGGTAGAAATCACTTGAATACCAAATGCCATAACCACATGATGATTGCTGTTATTTTGGTCCATGAGAGTATAATTCTGATTTCACATACTATTTGGGTATGCCTTCTTATTACTGGCATGAAGTGTTATGAGATGATTTGGCTGAGTACAGTGTTGACCTGTAATAAGCATGAGATAAATCTGGGAATTGTTGTTGGTTATCTAATATCCTGAATTTTAATGACATATTGCTAAATGATGCACATACTTGTATTCTATTATGTTGGAACTTTTCTGAGTACAGGGAAAGAGGGCCGCCAAAAAAACAACAGGTGCATCTGGCACAAAAAGGCCAAGAGCCCCTGCTTTGGTCGATTTTGATGGTAACCGGTTTCTAACTCCGGAGGCACAGGACCGGTACCACAACTGGTTTTTAAGGAAAAAGATAATTCAAGAAAGAAGGATTAGCAGTTTTCTGGCGGACGACTGTCCGGTAAGCATCACAATTCAGAGGAGGGGATGGAACAAGCTGGTTCAGTTCCCAAGGGCAAGCTGCAGTACAATTTTGCGCGAATTCTGCGCAAATGCTGACAAGGATATAGTGGACAGAACAAGGAAGAGCTGGGTAAGGGGGAGAGAGGTCTCCTTTACAGCTTTCCAGATAGAGAGGTTGCTGAACACCTCCTGGGAAGCCACACAGTCCTGTTTCTTTACAGACACATTCAATAGGATGCAGCCTGTTGAAGGAGTGTATAGGAAAGACATGCCTGCTTTGGCTGCAACAATTCGGGAGGGCATTACTCAGCCTCACTCCGCCTGGAAATCCAAACAAGGTCAGCCAGATGTACCAGAGAAATTGGATCGGCTGGACCTCAATGAAAAGGCAATTTTCTGGCACTCCTTCATCAATTCCACAATCATAGCTTCCACAAATTTAAGCGATGTCAATGTGGAAAGGGCAGTGCTGCTTTACACTCTGCTAGGGGATTATAATCTGCACATTGGGGCTATTCTGTCTGATAAGATAGTCCATATCATTACCCAGGGGCGACTAGATTTTAGTTTGGCTCACTGCTCACTCATTGAGCAACTTTGCATCCAGGAAGGAGTGGACATACCAGAGGATGAGCCAAGAGATGTGAAAATAAAAAAGGATCTGACCCAAAACCACTACAATGATATGCAGAAGGAGTCCAGAAGGCAAGCTATCTGGAAAGCATCTGGCGGTGTTGTTCCACCACCTCCCCCAGTCTCATCAACACCTCCATCTGCTGAATCTCAGTTGCTTCAGCAGTTGATGGTTCAAAGCAACTATATGATGAGTATGTTGGAGCGACTGTGCCTGGACAGGGGAATTGACACAGCTGGGTTGATGGCTCAAGTTCCACCCAGTTCACAGGCGGGTCCGTCTATGCCTTCCGCTGCTGCTGATGATGATGTGCTTGGTGATCTGGAGGCTGATGATGATTTCATGGATGACATTTGAGCTTTACTTTTTCATTGTCACTCACTGCATCTTGCTAATTTCTTGAAACAATTAGTTTTACATTTTGAAAACACTGTTGAACAAAAGAAATTTTTGCTGCAATTTGACTTTGGTTTGGTTTTCATGATTATTCTGTTTTGGAAATTAACAAGTATGTGTGTATTCCATCTGACAGAATTAGCTATCATCTAGAATAGTTTGTTGCTGAGGACAACAACATTCTAAATCTGGGAATTGTCGCATAGCATGCTGAATGCGAGATTGATGAATACTGTGGAACTACACCATACACCATGAAAAATACGTCTTGTTTTGAAAAAAAAAACAGAGAGAAAGAAGAACAACAACAATTCTCAGGTTTAAATATGCTTGATTGAATTTTGGAATACAATGCATAAACTTCTGGCATGACATTGTATAGGCAATTTCTTTCAACTGGTATGTCTGAATTTTTATGCTTGAATGATTAATAATGCCTAAATGATTCTTGTGGAAGTCTAGTCTGACATCATAGCTAGTGAGTTTTTGTGCTTCAACACTTATTTCATTCTGAGAGACCTCACTGTGATAGCATTTCAGAACTTGCTCAGTTTCTCTAAAGATGCATGCACTGATTGAAATGATTAAGGAAAATTTTATTCTGTTAAGCCATGGCCAAATACTACACCAGATAAAATTTTCCATTGCTAACCTCCTTGGAGCCTGAACCTTTTCGTTCATCATTCTTGCTTAGCCATATTCAGATTGTCTTACCTTAATTGAGATTGAATCACTGATGCGTTGGAATGAAAACAAAGAAAATGAGGTAAGCTCCACAGAGATTAATAGAAAAAAGAAAGGCAAAGGAAGTGTGCTTATAAAAAGAGAAAAAAGAAAAAATTGGAAGAATGTAAAGAAAATGAGGCTGAAAAGGAATTAATTCCCGAAATTCTGTGGGAATGTTAGTGGAGTAAAGCAAATAAGTTGAAGGTGTAATACCAGTTTTTCAATCTCATTGTTGCTTCAGCTACTATCCATAAATTCCTATCCTTTAGCACGGCCAAGTTATAACCTGTAAAGTTCTTGTGATCAATTGTGCATGTGTTAATGATCCTCATCTTTAGGAACTTGAGAATATGAGCAAGCTTATGGTAATGTTATTGCTGTGATAGATTGAGTGATTGTCATTCCCCCCAAACACTTGAGTATTGAGCGTTATATGATTATCTGGGTGAGGGGTGTTCAAACTAGATTCTGATCTTTTCATAAAAGGCATTGTTAAAGTTCTTTGCATTGATTCAAGCATGCTTAGTATGGTAATCTATTGATTGGCTGTACGATGTTATGTTGGATTAATTGATTGTTTCCTGGATTGAGTCTTGTACATTGCTAGGGACAACAAAGTTTAAATCTGGGAATTATTTGATATGCGAACAACATATAAGAAATTACAAGACAAAAAGAAGAAGAAAGTGACTCAACCAATGCAAGAAAGGCAGAAAAACTGTTAAAAGTATCCAAAGTCTGAATATCAGGAAAGATGCAGTAAAAGAAGTCAAAAAGGACAAAGAAGAGCTAAAATCCCACGCTGTCAGCGTGGGAATGGCGCTCACAGCGTGGGAAGCAAAAATTTGGCAGAAGCTCCCGCGCTGAGAGCGTGAGATCCGCGCTATCAGCGCGGGATATCAAAAACAGGCAGAACCTCCCACGCTCACAGCGCGGGAGTGGCGCTGTCAGCATGGGAGGCGCGAAAGATAAAGTTCAAAATTTGGCAAATTAGGTCAAGGTCTCTTATAAATAGAGACTCAACCTTGAAAGGGAGACACACACCAAAGACCCAAAAAGAGGCAGATCCGGCTGGAGAAGGAAGGCGTTCTTCGTGTTCGTCGTCCCGTTCTTGTACTTTTCTTCTATTTTTATCTTCAGTTCATGTTGAATTCAGATCAGCGATCATGATGTTGATTGGCTAGATCTGTTTTCTGTAGTCAGGGCCATGATCCCTTTGTGAACAATTGGTACAAGGATTGAATCACTATATGTGTTGATTTTAATATACTTCATCTTTATCTTGTGCGTATTGGTATTATTTCTGTTAGATCTGATCAACCTAATAGGGGATAATATTCTGGGGATTAGGGTTCGCAATAGGAATATTGGAATACTGATTCTAAAAGGAGATAAAGATGACGCTTCATGCATGTTCTAGGAATAGACTTGTATGAATTGCAGTCGTGGGATTTATCTACATAATGCTTATTTTCATTCGGGATTACTAAGGGATTAGGGTTCCAATTGAAGTAAAGGGTTAGATCACCAAGGGATTGGGATTTAACTAATTATTTCTAAAGATGATAATTTGTCTGAGTTGTTAATTTCGATAAGTATTGTGAATCAATCCAAAGTAAAATTGGGAGCAATTGGCGAATGTACCCTGGCTACAGTACTCCTTCTCACTTCTTTTACAAAAACATTTCTTTCATTTTCTTATTTTAAGTCTTTCTCATAAAAACCTAAAAACAAGTCTTTACTTTTTAATTAGTTACAATATTGTGGAACCACAAATCGATTCATCTAACTTAAGAGGACTGGTTATCGTAGTAGTTGTTTTACAATCCCTGTGGAGACGACCTTACTTATCACTTTTATTACTTGGAACGATCGGTACACTTGCCGATTACGCAACATGTGTCGACTACACGGACCTCAACAAAGTGTGCCCCAAAGACGCGTATCCTTTCCCCAGCATCGATCAACTCGTGGATAACGCGTCAGGGTTCAAAATGCTGTCTTTCATGGACGCTTACTCTGGGTACAATCAAATCCCTCTACTTGAAGAAGACCAAGACAAAACGGCGTTCATCACTCAGAACGCCAACTACTGCAATACCATGATGCCCTTTGGCCTGAAGAACGCCGGAGCAACTTACCAGCGCATGATGAACACGGTGTTCAAGGACCTGATCGGAGACAGCATCGAAGTGTACATTGATGACATGATCGCCAAGTCACGAGACCCAAAGCAGCACTTGAGCGACCTCGAGGGCGTATTTGAGAGGCTGAGAAAGTACAACATGTGCCTCAACCCCAGCAAGTTCGCCTTCGGAGTCCCCGCCGGCAAATTCCTAGGCTTCATGCTCACTGAAAGAGGCATTTAAGTCAAACCTGACAAGTGCAAGGCGGTCATTGACATGAGAAGCCCACAAACCATCAAGGAAGTCCAACAACTAACCGGAAGGCTCGTGGCCCTCACGCGATTTCTGGCGAACTCGGCTCATAAGTCTCTCCCTCTCTTCAGCTTACTCAAGAAAGGAGTCACCTTTCAATGGTCTGAGGAATGCGAAAAAGCATTCCAAGAATTCAAGAAAGCCCTCTCCTGCCCGCCAGTCCTCTCCAAACCGGACAGTGGTGAGATGATATGCGATCAGCATATAGGAAATTACAAGACGAAAAGAAGAAGAAAGTGACTCAATCAATGCAAGAAAGGCAAAGAAAAAGATTAAAAGCATCCAAAGTTTGAATATCAAGGAAAATGCATAAAAGAAGGCAAAAACATTGCAAAAGAGACCTAGGTTCCCACGCTCACAGCGCGGGAATGGCGCTCTGAGCGTGGAAGAAGGAAATTTGGCAGAAGGTCCCGCGCTGAGAGCGCGAGATCCGCGCCATCAGCGCGGGTGGGCAGAATCTGGCAGAAACTCCCACGCTCTGAGCGCGGGAGTGGCGCTCTGAGCGTGGGAGGCGCGAAAATATGAAAATTCAAATGTTGCAAATTAGGTCAAAGTCTCTTATAAAAAGAGACTCAACCTTTGAAGAAAAGATCATCAGAACACACACCAAAGACCCAAAAAGAGGCAGATCCGGCTGGAGAAGGAAGGCGTTCTTCGTGTTCGCCGTCCCGTTCTTGTACTTTTCTTCTATTTTATTTTCAGTTCATGTTGAATTCAGATCAGCGATCATGATGTTGATTGGCTAGATCTATTTTCTGTAGTCAGGGGCATGATCCCTTTGTGAACAATTGTTACAAGGATTGAATCATTATATGTATTGATTTTAATATATTTCATCGTTATCTTGCGCGTATTGATATTATTTCTGTTAGATCTGATCAACCTAATAGGGAATGATAGTCTGGGGATCAGGGTTCGCAATAGGAATATTGGAATACTGATCCTGAAAGGGGATAAAAATGACTCTCCATGCATGTTCTAGGAATAGACTTGTATGGATTGCAGTCGTGGGATTTATCTACATAATGCTTATTTTCAGGCGGGATTACTAAGGGATTAGGGTTCCAACTGAAGTAAAGGGTTAGATCGCCAAGGGATTGGGATCTAACTAATGATTTCTAAAAAGATGATAATTTGTCTGAGTTGTTAATTTCAATAAGTATTGTGAATCAATCCAAAGTAAAATTGGGAACAATTGGTGAATGTACCCTGGCTACAGTCTTCCATTTGAACTCATGTGTGACGCCAGTGCTTATGCAATTAGTGCAGTCCTTGGTCAGCGTAAGGAAAAATTATTACATGTCATTTACTATGCTAGCAAAGTTTTGAATGATGCTCAGATTAATTATGCAACAACTGAGAAAGAAATGTTAGCAGTAGTTTATGCACTGGACAAATTTAGACCTTACTTGTTAGGATCTAAAATTGTTGTTTTTACTGACCATTCTGCTATTAAGTTTTTGATGACTAAGCAGGACGCTAAACCACGATTGTTAAGGTGGATGCTACTTTTTCAAGAATCTGATTTGGAAATTCGGGACAAAATTGGAGTAGAAAACAAAGTGGCTGATCATCTCTCTAGAATCCAGGCAAAAGAACTACAAGATAGTTCAGAAAAAGAAATCAATGATTATTTTCCTGATGAGAAGGTGATGGCAGTCTTTGTTCCTCCATGGTTCGCAGATTTTGCCAACTACAAAGTGGTAAGAGAGTTGCCTCCTAACCTTACAAGGCAACAACAGAAGAAATTTCTGCGAGATGTAAGGCGATACTTCTGGGAGGATCCACATCTATATTTCCAATGTGCTGATGGGATCATTCGCAGATGTGTTCCGGAGTTTGAAGTGAGCCAGATTTTATGGCATTGCCATTCTTCTAACTATGGAGGCCATTTTGGGGGCAATAGAACCGCGCAGAAGGTTTTGCAAAGCGGTTACTACTGGCCAACACTTTTTAAGGATGCAAGAGATTGCGTAGAAAAATGTGATAAATGTCAGAGGACAGGAAATATCTCACGCAAGGATGAGATGCCTCTGAATAATATTTTAGAGGTGGAACTATTTGATGTTTGGGGCATTGATTTTATGGGTCCATTTCCATCTTCTTATTCCAACCAATATATCCTTGTTGTTGTGGATTATGTTTCTAAGTGGGTAGAAGCTGCTACTCTTCCCACTAATGATGCTAAGGTGGTTGTAAATTTTCTAAGGAAAAATATTTTTACAAGGTTTGGAGTGCCTCGAGCTATCATTAGTGATGGGGGTACTCACTTTTGTAACAAACATTTTGAGGGTTTGTTGGTTAAATATGGGGTGAGACACGGGATAGCCACACCATATCATCCTCAAACTAGTGGGCAAGTGGAAGTCTCCAATAGGGAGATAAAGAGAATCCTAGAAAAGACAGTAGGGATTTCTAGGAAAGATTGGGCCAAAAAGCTTGATGATGCACTTTGGGCATACAGAACTGCATTCAAAACTCCAATCGGCATGTCACCTTATCAATTGGTGTATGGCAAACCTTGTCATTTACCAGTGGAGTTAGAACACAAAGCTTTGTGGGCTACAAGGTTTTTAAATTTTGAACCATCCGGAGCCCAAAAGAAGAGAATATTGCAGCTAAATGAGCTAGATGAGTTCAGAAGAACTGCTTATGAAAGTGCACAAATTTATAAAGAAAAGACAAAGTTGTGGCATGACAGCAGGATCAAGCACAAAGAGTTTGCACCTGGTCAACAGGTATTAATGTACAACTCTCGACTGAAGTTGTTTCCAAGAAAACTTAAATCTCGTTGGTCTGGTCCCTTTATAGTGAAAAATATATTTCCATATGGTACCATTGAAATCTCCCCCCTGGATGATGAGAGATCCTTTAAGGTAAATGGAAATCGGCTCAAGTTTTACTATGGAGAACCTGTGAATAGAGAGACAATTTCTGTCTCTTTAACTTCACCCGACTAAACATGGTTCCAGTCAGGCTCGTGACGTTAAACAAGCGCTTGCTGGAGGCAACCCAGTGGATAACATCTTTGATCTTAAAAAAAAAAAAAAAAGTTGCTAAGTCCACGCTGATAGCGTGGTTCCCACGCTAGCAGCGTGGACCATAAGAAAAAGGCAGTGAGTCCCGCGCTGACAGCGCGATATCCGCGCCATCAGCGCGGGAGGTTGAAAAAGGCAAGTAAGAACCGTGCTCGCAGCGTGAAACCCGCGCTGCGAGCACGGGAGTCGCGTCTGGATTTTAAAAGGGGGCCTAACCCTATTTTCCTCATTCTTCTCCCTCTCTCTCTCGCTGCCGCCAGCCACCCTCTTCCCCTTCCCCCATCTTCTTCTTCATTCTCCTCTCCCCATTTTCTTTTCTTCTTCCACTTCCCTCATCACCACCATCTTCCTCTCCATTTTCTTTCCTTCTCACACACACACACACACACTTCCCTCACTACCCATACCCCCATATTTTGTTCCCCCATTCATCACCACCATCTCCCTCAACCATTGAAGGGTTAGGGTTAGGGTTCTAAAAACTTGAGGCCTCATCACTGCAAATAAAGGGCTTGAGGCCTCATCACTGCAAATAAAGGGTTGTAGAATTTTTTTTACTTCTTCAAATGGCAGGAGAAAAGGTAAGTTTTCAACCATTTGTTTTTACATTTGAATTACGATTGGTTGATTGAATGATGATGGTGGGTTTTGGATGTTGCATGCTAAGTGTTCGATGAAATGCTTGAGTTAAAATTTTTATTTTTCTTCCAAATGCACATGGACAATGCGATGTTGGATGGTGGTTGAAATATTTTGCCTATACAAAAAAAGAAATGCATGCTAGGTATTTGATGACTCACTTCATAGGAAAATTCAATTACCTAAAGTATGAATGTGTGGTAAAAATGTACACATGCCACTGTTGCGATTCTATTTTTGTACACATACCATGTCTTTGCTGTAATATTGGTGTCAGGAATTTAATTCTGATGTCAAATACTATTTGGGTCTGCCTCATTATTACTGGTATGTAATATTATGAGATGATTGGGCTGAGTACAATGTTGACCTATAATATGCATGAAATAAACCTGGGAATTGTCATTGGTTGTCTCCTATTGTGGATTTTAATGTTGTCCATGTTTGTATGCTATCTGTGTTGGAACTTTTCTGAATGCAGCAAAAGAAGGTCGCCAAAAAGCCCACAGGTGCAGCTGGCACCAAAAGACAAAGAGCCCCTGCTCTGGTAGATTTTGATGGTAACCGGTTTCTGAATCCGGAGGCCCAAGACCGGTACCACAACTGGTTTTTAAGGAAGAAGATAATATAGGAACGAAGGATCAGCAGTTTCCTGGCGGATGACTGTCCGGTGAGCATTATGATTCAGAGGCGGAGATGGAACAAGTTGGTACAACTTCCAAGGGCAAGCTGCAGTACCATATTGCGCGAATTCTGCGCCAATGCTGACAAGGAAACAGTGGATAGAACAAGAAAAAGTTGGGTAAGGGGGAAAGAAGTATCTTTTACAGTCTTCCAGATAGAGAGGTTGCTGAACACCTCTTGGGAAGCAACCCAATCTTGTTTCTTTACAGACACATTCAACAGGATGCAACCTGTTGAAGGATTGTATAGGGAAGAAATGCCAGCTTTGGCTACAACCATTCGGGAAGGCATCACTCAGCCATATTCCGCCTGGAAACCCAAACAAGGACAGGCAGAAGTGCCAGAAAAATTGGATAGGCTGGACCTCAATGAAGAAGCAATTTTCTGGCACTCCTTCATCAATTCCACCATCATAGCTTCTACAAATTTAAGTGATGTCAATGTGGAAAGGGCGATGTTGCTATATACTCTGCTGGGAGATTACAATCTGCATATTGGGGCTATTCTGTCTGATAGAATAGTCCATATCATTACTCATGGGAGGTTAGATTTTAGTCTGGCTCACTGCTCACTCATTGAGCAGCTTTGCATACAAGCAGGGGTAGAAATACCAGATGACGAGCCCAGAGATGTAAAGACAAAAGCAGATCAAACACAAAACCAGTATAATGAAATGCAGAAGGAGTCCAGAAGGCAAGCTATCTGGAAAGCATCTGGCGGTGCTGTTCCACCACCTGCCCCAGTCTCAGCACCATCTACATCTACTAACTCTCAGTTGCTTCAGCAGTTGCTAGTCCAGAACAACTACATGATGAGCATGTTGGAGAGACTGTGCTTGGATAGGGGAATTGACACAGCTGGATTAATGGGTCAAGTTCCACCCAGTACACAGGCGGGTCCATCTATGCCTTCCACTACTGCAGATGATGATACCCTCGGTGATTTTGAGGCTGATGAATTTATGGATGACATCTGAATTTACTATTTAATTGTCATTTACTGCATCTTTTTAATTTCTTGAAACAATTCAGTTTTACATTTTGCAAACAGGGTGGAACAAAGTTAATGTTGCTGCAATTTTAATTTGGTTTACATTTTCATGATTATTCTGCTTTGGATATTAACAAGTATGTGTGTACTCCATTTGGCAGACTAAGCTATAATCTAGATTAGTTTGTTGCTGAGGACAGCAACATTCTAAATCTGGGAATTATCGCATAGATGCTGAATGCAAGATTGCGAGGTTGATGAATATTGTGGAACTACACCATACACCATGAAAAGGACGTCTTGTATTGAAAAAAAAAATTCTCAGGTTCAAATATGCTTGATTAAATTCTGGATGCATAAATTGCTAGCATGATATTGTATAGGCAATTTCTTTCAACTAGTATGTCTGAATTTTTATGTTTGAATGATTAATAAATGCGTAACATCCCACGTAAATACGAAATATAGTTATGTTGCTATGAAGATCTTGGGTACTGCCATGGAATATGAGTACCTAATTTATGCATGTGAGGTCCTAGTTAAGAGTAAAGAGTATAGGAATAATTAAATTATAATACACTGAAAGCATAACACTAATAAAATTTATATGAGTACTCCTACTAAGTATGCGCCTTATTGTATTACAAAATTAAACTCCTTTGCATGCGTGACACCTAACCCCCCTATACTACCTGCATGCTCGACACTTGTCCTCACCATCTCATTGCATGAACGCCACTTTGCAACTTGGGGGAATACTTTGAAATGTTGCATTTCAAGCCACGGCCAGGTCCTTGTAGGGTCGTGGACTCCATTTGACTAGGTAGAAAGCTGACCCCCCTTGGTCCCTGTTGCGCGTCAAGTTCTGACCTTGAAACCAACAAATCAGCTTTGCCCCATTCCTTCCATCGCACGCATTTAGAAAGAGGAGAAAGCAATCTGAATTGCTGATGACTTTAGCCTCACCCAATCGGCTCTTCAAGCATGCATCCTAGGAATGAAGAGAGGTCAGTGTGCAGGTGCCCTCATTGGTCCCAAGCAAAACACTTCCACCTTGTCTCTCCATGCTGATCGCCTGTGCACCATCATGGTATGGCATGTGAGCTATTCCCTTCTCCTTCCCTAAGGTACGGCACCTGTGGCCACTTATATAGGATTGGTCTAACTCTGGGGTTATCATGCATTCAACACTCTTTGTTGAACCCACTTCTACGCTCCCCTATAAGAAACCTAACTCAGTCATATTGCTACTCAAAACCATAGGCACCATATTACAAGGAAACATCATCTATATCACGCAATGTCCCTTCATTATTCAGCCAACCACCAAGCGGAGCTGCTGGCACGTGTTTCTTCTTAGCTTTCCTTCAAACCACAAGCTCCTTGGAGAGATAACAACCATCAAGTTCCCAATCCTTCTCTGTGGATCGGTCGGGTCTTCTACAGCAAAGTGTTGTAATGACCTTCGCAAACATTATCTGTTTGCTCCCTTGTTGCCCTTCCACACGACTAGTTGATAAGCATTCTGCTCCGATTCCTCCATTGCTTCCACTGCATGTGATGGTTCAGTCGTGATAGAGTCTTCTTCCCTGTGTGCAACCGGCTCAAGCCTTGGAAGGAGTATGGATTCTTGTTTTCTTGCCAAGAGGTAAGGTTGCATGAACTAAATCCCCTTATATCTCATCTGTTGTACTTAGACTAGGAAATATTTTACTCCGGGTGGTCATCCTTCTCTAATGCTTTGTTCGGCTTTACAAAATAAACTGAATGCATGTGGGTAAGCCAAGTTTTAAAACTCCCTTCCTTCTTGCCCTCATTGTTGACCGTGGTATGCACCTTGAGAAGGTGAAGGTTTGGTCTGTCATGTCATCCTTTTGTTGTCTCTGTTCGGCTACCTAATATACTAGGAGAGTATCGCTTGGCCAATTCTCTGTTTCGTTTTTGTATAGATTATAGGATGTTAAAGTTATGGTTTGACCCACCCAAACCGTGACTGTATGCAGGTCATAGAATGTGTTACTTAAAACTTGTAGAATTGGTCCCCTACCGTTGTAGTACTATTTTCCTTTGAGTGAAAGAATAATTTCTGTCATGTATATGGAATAAATAGAATTTTTGACTGTCTTTCCTTCGCTTACTGTTCGGCTGGAATGGAGGTCTTTGGAGGATAATTGTTGAAGTCATTTCCCCTGATTCGGCCTAGTACGATGCTAAATAATTACAATAAAATAAATTAGTTCTTTTGCATGTGATAAAACCGGTGATGAGAGTATGAGTATAAAAAAAAAAACCGAAACTGGTTAAGTGTGGACCTTGGATTTATTCACGGTTAGCTAAGGGAAAGACTGTATAACAAACAGAAATATAATTAGAAAAGAACCTTGAAGTCAGAAAAGTGGACAGTATGAGTACTAGGAATAGTGAATCACAATGAGTTGGGACTTTGGATTGATGTATTGTTAAAAAGTAGATTGAAGTCAGGAACTGTAGTAGGTGAACTTAATAATAATCGAATTGGTACATGTTGGGGACTTAGGACCTTATTATGATAATATGTTGATAAATATCGGGAGGCATGAAATTGGTTATGAATAACAGGAATGTATGAATAAAATTCTGACTTGTACCGCATGAATATAGGTGCGCCAATTCTTTAGGCGTGGGCCGAATTGGTGGCTATCTGGATATTTGTGGAATGCTTGATTTAATTAGCTAAAGTGCCAAGGTAAGTGCACTGACACTACCTTCTTGAATGCTAGTAGGAGCATGAGGATTGATCGTAGCTCCATATTTTTGGTATACTTGAGATATGTTAGTTTTGGAATATTGTATATCTTGATATTACATATGCTGCAGCTGCCAAGTCTTGATATGATTTAGTCATGCATGTGCATTCATAATTTTATTTGTATGCTGCGTGTGAATCATGACATAGCATCCGTGCATAAATTTCATGTTTAGAACCGAATATGTTTTCGAAAACTAAGCATATGTTTGAGCATGCATCATGTAGGCATCCCCCTTGGTACCGGGGTTTTGGGACATTGGCTTCGTCCGCTTAGGATACAGTTGGAACCCTCCAAGGAGCCATTAAGGGAGGCTTTTCCACTGTCTTTGTTAGTACGCGCATGACGATGCGATCACGTACGTTTTGGCGTTATATACGCGTTTTGTCTAGCATCTTGGCAGCATATGTATATATATATTTTTTGGCTTGATAGTACGTGCACAATGGTGCTATGAACGTACGTTTTGGCGTTATATACACGTTTTGTTTAGCATCTTGGCAGCATATGTATCAGTTTGTTTAGCTTGATATGCATAAGAATATCTCAGCTTGATATGTATAAATATGTTTAGCTTGTTTATGTATACCAGTTCAGTATCTAGCAAATGCTTTTGGCATTTGGTTTTGTCACCACTTACTGGGATATATTTCTCACCCCTTTGGGGCTGCTGTTTTTCTTGATGTAAAATGGCAGGATGACGAAAGAATATCGGAAGGTTTGATTTAAAGATGCTTGTTTCTTGTGCTACCAATTGTGCTGTTAGCTGGACTGTTGGCTGTTATGATATTGTGGATGACTGTACTATGTGAAGGAGATAATTTATAGTTGGATTATTATTTTAGTTTGGAGTCACATGTGGTTTAAATTCTGAAAATGTTTTGGAACAGTCAAAATTCTGAATTGTTAATTGAAGGGTTGTGTTATGTTGAAAACTGGTTTTTGGGAGCAACTTAAATGTTGTCGTTCCGGGGCTACGGACCTTCAAATGAGACATAATTTATATGCACGCGAAGCCCCGGGAATGTACTTTCAAACTGTGCAGGTCTCGTTTTTATACGAAATACGTACGAATTTTAATCACCTTCGCCTTACAGCCTGCTTTCCTGAAAACAGACAGAATTCGTAAGCATCTTACGTGTTCTGTTTCGTGGGGTTATTCATCTCCGAATCGCGCATAATTTATATGTATGCGATGCCCCGGATGTCTAGTTTTTCAGAAGCTTGAAACATTTTTTATCGCAGTTGAATTCGATTTTATACAGATTTTACAAGGCAGCAAGGTTTTCAGAAAAATATAGAAAATTTAGCAAAGGGTTTTGTCAATGAAATCTTCTATGTTTGATAAACGATTTCACCTTTCTCAAGTTATTTTTATGAGAATCAAATCTGGACTTTTTCAAGTTTCCCAAATTAAATGTTATTCGATAAAAGTTTTTTTATTGAGTCCTATACCGCTGCGACTCTAATACGATTTAGCAAACAACTCTTTTGGATGCATACAAGGGTGGGTGTTACACTAATTGGTATCAGAGCAGTTTCGGTTCATGGTGTCTGTTTTTGATTGAATTGTGTGCTGCTTGTTGCATGATTGTTGCCTGGTTATTCGGGTTATTTGTGTGTGTTCGTTGCATTATTGTTGTTTGAGCTTGGTTGCGAATAGGTTACTGGTTGAATTACTTTGGCTTGGAGGTGTGATGATACTGGTGGTACACTGTATTAAACATGACTCTGCCCATCCTCTTGCTAGGTGGTGAGCCTGATCAACTCACTATCACGCAAATTGTGTGTGCATAATCATGGTTATCACAGGGTACACATGTGTCTGAACACTAGGCGTGGAATAAGGAATTGTTACATGAATTATGGTGACTTACTACTTTGTTTTATATGATTTATACGCAGGGTTTTATATACATATGTTTGATGTGAAGGCTTTGTGATATCCTAAGTTGTAGATGATAATAAGTTATCCTTAAATAATGATTGATGTCACATGTTTGTTTTCTGATCTGTGATTTTCTTGGGTGTCACGAATTGTAGCGTATAGCTGGGTAATAGAAACCGTTATTCCTCTTCACTAATTCTGATTGGGGTCCCATGACTGAGTAAGAGTAGTAGGGATATACCTCTTATCAAAGTAGATCCAGTTAATAACCTTAGTAAGTAGAGTAGGAACTAATTAAAGTTGAGACATGTGAGTCTGCTGTTTTTACCAATCTTCTAATGGTGAATTGGCACTAAACATCATTCTTGAGAAAGGAGCTGTTAAACTAAGTGGTAATGTGACTTCTGCCTGTATGTCTTCTTGTGAGTGATATTTGTCATTTTACTTCGTATGTATTGGATTGATATGTGTGATTTTGACCACTCTTAGACTTGCATGTAAATTTATTGTCTTTGATTATAACAACAGATTTCATGTGGCGATTGTTTAAAGGTATCATCTTAGATTTATAACCTTGTGTTGGAACTGACTGCATAATTAAAGGGAGGTCATTTGAACTGCATTTTGAACATAGCAAACTAACGGGTAAACTGTGACTACATGGAGCTACAACTTGTTTGGTTTGTGTTATTATGCTAAATGCATTATACCTTGCTAAAATTAATCTTTAAGTAAGCATCAGATGGTTCTAACTGGTTCCTAAAAATGTTGCTTGACCATGCATGAGTAGGAATAATCTGCACTAAGGATACTAATGGATTAGAAAGGGGTATTAGAATTTGACTATTTATAAGCTTTGACTATTATGAGATCATACTTGTTAGTTTTATTAAATTGTGGGTCCAGAAATCTGATGTTAACTGGTACATAGGATTCTAAGATTGGGTTGCTTTATGAATACCATTATATTAATTTGGTCAATTCGGAATCCCCATTTCTGATTAGTACTTTGTTTAAATCATCGAACACTTGGTCACATGTAATGTTTTCTTTAGCTGTATGGTTCGGTTTTACTGTTGAGTGAACTACAACTGAAATTGTTGAGCAATGTGATCCTATTTGACTTGTGTGTATTTATACAACAAAATTTTGATAGAATGTGTATCCCAAATTTTATTGCATATCTATTAACAATACAAACCAGTTTTAGTTCATTTTTGAAGTAAGCAAACCCATTACATGTTTGATTGTTAACATTCATAAACTTTTATAGTTTCCCCATAAATTTTATCTATTAAGGGGTATGTAAAAGTCATTAGTGTGGAACCTGTTGGGTATTGCTTTTATCGATGACCTAATATGCTTGTATTTGACTTATTTTCTAAAGAAGACGATGGTGGATGTATTTTCAGTAATGGGAGTTGTAGGTGAATCTGGATGACTGAATCTGTGTTGTTATAATCTCTCTAATTTAGTGCTGCCATAAAGAACTGATTAATCAAGCCAGCATGATGTGCATTTTTGGACATACTTTTGGTATCAAAATTAAGAAAAAGATGTTCTCCACTTTACACTTGAACCTTTTGCAATCTGACCCTGCTAGCATGAAATAACACAAATAACTAAGTGATGCCTACTGTGTCCTCATTGCATTGCACCATAAGTGAACCTAGGGGAAAACCATATTTTACTAAGAATGTGGAGCTTCGAAATTGCACCTACCCACTGTATGATTTGGTTAAACTAGTAATAGGGAAACAGTGAATCTATGATTTTCTTGTTAAGGCCGAAATAAACTATTCTCCTGATTTAATCGCATGATCAAATTCTAGATATAGATTAACACAAATCTTCTTTGTTTTCTGTTCATGTTTGCTGGGGACTGTTAATTATTTTTATATGCTCCTAGAGATAGTACTAATTAAATTCTCCTGTGATACTAGCATAGTTCCTCGGACATCTTACATTCAAGAGGGTGAGATGTAAGAGTCAGATTTAACACGAACACTTGATTTTGTTTAATCTATATAATATTCAATCTGTGACTTAAATACGCTGCTGTAAATTCCGTGCTTGAAAGTTTGATATTTGTTTTGTGTACATCAGGATATATTATTATTTTTGAGATGTTCTTATTGAGTAGATGTATTATGGCTTGCATGAATGTGATTAATCGTGTGTTTAAAGAACTTGAGATTTGGTGCTTGCATGCAATGAGATCTTGTACTGAATTTTTACTTGTCCCTTTTAACTGCAGAATGAACTGTGACTAGAACTTTGAATGTGGCTATTGTGAACATGATTTATGAAAACTTGGTCTGTTTGGTGAATTGTGTTTGGTGTCTGTTTCAAAATTGTAATATGTGTCAATGAATTGAAAGTCATATCATGGTTAATGGATCCTCTGATCAGTGGAGTCAATTACATCTGAGGTACCTAGGACAGCGAAAAGCTCGAGGGAGTTTCCTCATGTGGGTGTTTGACGAACTGTATGAGAGGTACCATCTAACATGGTATGTATGAAAGGTGGGATAGAAGTTTTATGATTTTAGGAAGATTCTTCTCGTGTAAAATTTAGAATGCTATATGTTCTGTTTCGCTTGCTCGATTTCCTGAAGGCTTATAGGTATAGAATTCTGTCTGTGATATTGTTGAGTAAAAATGTAGGAGTCCGGATATAAGGCAAGTGTGTGGTGTGTTTGGTTAGTGAATTAATCCGAGTCATCGACAATGACTAGGTAGGAGGTAAGGGCATTTCTAAATAGTAACATGTGCAGATTCTAGTTAATTAATTTAATAATGGTATAATAGGAGGTAATGTTACTTAGTTGAACCCTGTATTCTTAAGGATTTTGATGTAAGCCACTGACTTGTTAATTGCATTTTATGTGAAGACCTTTAAATTTTTGGTCAGTAGACTTAATAGTATACAGTGACATGAAGGGTGAGTGATGATAAAGAGATTTTGGGAAGCCATTTGTCTATTGTTATGTTCTATTTAATATGTTATAATTCTGAATTGGGTGATTAGAAGATTAATCACTTAGACTTATGCTAGTAATAGTTAATAAAATTTATAAAGTAAAGAAGTATGTTTGCAAATGGATTTGTTTAGTGGTCTTTTAAGTATGCACTAAAACCGTGAGCCAAATTACCGTTTTTTTTATATAGCTGAAATTTCTGGGTTTAGTAAGGTTTTCGTGTCCGTTTTACTTGTGTATTATGGTAATAGTTGATGTTAAAAAGAACTTAGGAAATTGTTGTATCATGGTTAAGCGCTAGACTTAGACAGATTTTGGAATGGTAAGACGAAGTTTGGGGACAAACTTCAAAACAAGTTGGGGAGAGTGTAACATCCCACGTAAATACGAAATATAGTTATGTTGCTATGAAGATCTTGGGTACTGCCATGGAATATGAGTACCTAATTTATGCATGTGAGATCCTAGTTAAGAGTAAAGAGTATAGGAATAATTAAATTATAATACATTGAAAGCATAACACTAATAAAATTTATATGAGTGCTCCTACTAAGTATGCGCCTTATTGTATTACAAAATTAAACTCCTTTGCATGCGTGACACCTAACCCCCCTATACTACCTGCATGCTCGACACTTGTCCTCACCATCTCATTGCATGAACGCCACTTTGCAACTTGGGGGAATACTTTGAAATGTTGCATTTCAAGCCGCGGCCAGGTCCTTGTAGGGTCGTGGACTCCATTTGACTAGGTAGAAAGCTGACCCCCCTTGGTCCCTGTTGCGCGTCAAGTTCTGACCTTGAAACCAACAAATCAGCTTTGCCCCATTCCTTCCATCGCACGCATTTAGAAAGAGGAGAAAGCAATCTGAATTGCTGATGACTTTAGCCTCACCCAATCGGCTCTTCAAGCATGCATCCTAGGAATGAAGAGAGGTCAGTGTGCAGGTGCCCTCATTGGTCCCAAGCAAAACACTTCCACCTTGTCTCTCCATGCTGATCGCCTGTGCACCATCATAGTATGGCATGTGAGCTATTCCCTTCTCCTTCCCTAAGGTACGGCACCTGTGGCCACTTATATAGGATTGGTCTAACTCTGGGGTTATCATGCATTCAACACTCTTTGTTGAACCCACTTCTACGCTCCCCTATAAGAAACCTAACTCAGTCATATTGCTACTCAAAACCATAGGCACCATATTACAAGGAAACTGAAAGTAAACTGGCCTTTGAAGGCCGATGCATGTAAGGTGTAAAACAAAATTTTTACTGCGGAACATACATGCACTCATAGATTCATGCTTTAAGACAGCATGATGTTACCTTGTTTTGGCCTGATCAGTCAGGGAGATGAGATGTCAGGCTTGAAGGGTTCAAACCCTCTAATGGTGATCCACACCACCGTTCGTCTATGATGCAAGAACTCTTTCTTGAAAGCCACCAGATGAACACCACAATGTAGCTTGCTATGCGCACAAGTGGTCAGGGTGGAGGCTAGGTATCCTGTTTGGAAAGGTGTACTGAGCTACCCTACAGAATGGTGCATAGAGGAGGAGAGTTGGCTTGGTTTTTCAATGAAACCTAAGGTGAGGAACATGTCTATTTATGCGCACCCTTTGGAGAGGAGGAGGGAATTCATTCATTCAAAATGAAAAACAAACTTTCAAATTTCTTTGAAAGTTGCGCATGAAACAATGTGATAAGGTGGAGTTGTTGCAAAACAAACTTTGCCAACAACCTCCAATCTTATCCACATGAATTTAAATTCAAATTAATTTAAACTTAAATTCATAAACTATCATATAGTATATAGTTTTCATGCGCATAATTCAGCCCTATAAAGGGTCCAAATACATTGAGCAGTTGTATTCAAAATTTGAATCAACTTACCCACTGATTCCCTCAACCACCAAATCTGAATGGAGGTTTGTTTTAAGTGATAAGATAACAGTCTTATCACTTAAAAGTGGCGCACCAAACAGCCTAGGGAGAGCCTCCAAAGATGCTTCTTCATCCAAGGAATATGCTCCAATAAGATCCTGTCTTATCCTTTTGTTATGAAACAACTTTTCAAAACCAATTCAAATTCGAATTCAAACACTTGAATTCAAACGTTCAAACATTCAAATTCAAAATTCAAAATTCAAAATTTCAAATTTCAAATTCAAAATTCGAATTTCAAAATTCAAATTCAAATTCAAATTTTAAAATTCAAATTTCAAATTTCAAATTTCAAATTCAAAATTCGAATTTCGAAATTCAAATTCCAAATTCAAATTTCAAAATTCAAATTTCAAATTCAAAATTCGAAATTCAAATATTTGATTATTAATTTAACTGATTAAATTAATTAGTAATGGCTTGGACTATCCAAGCCCATTACTAAACTCCATGCACCACCCACCCATTTAGGTGGGCTTCCAAACAGCTTCTTGGGCTAATAACATTATTAGGCCCAATACCTTTAAAGCTAGTCCATCATAACTACAAGGTGTTAGTGTGTGACCCATTAGGTCTAACTTAGCTACTGACATAACTGGGCTTGGGCCCAACAAGCCCACAACCCAATTAATGACAACACAGAGCACTAGCAATGCTTTGTTGCCCCAGAACTAGTCAGATTAATGACTTGATCATCCTATTGCACATATTTGGTTACCGTATGTATTTCCCTTCGTCTCGGTTATCTTCCCATTAACCTAGGGTAAGGAAATGTATCAACCCCTGCGGTTTAGGGTAAGCTTTATTCGAAATAGGGAATCTTCAATTTACTGACTCTAAAGGCAGATCATCTCATGATCTCTTTTACTATGCATAGATTCCCGAGTCCCTGTAAATGTCATCCCGATTTCTCCGGTTTACAGATAACCTAATCTCTCACAGAGATTTGACGAATTCCTTCAGCTTATTACCCTAGCCCTGTGCCCTTTAAGGACACGCCCAACAGTATACCTATGAGTCTCCATGTTTCAGGCAGACGAGGTATACAATCAAAACATGCTTTCAAGAACACAGTCTAGGTAATAACTTCTGGTCTAAGGAAAGACACACCCAAACATAAAGAGATTACTCTAATGATACTATCTGTGAGATTTCCTCATAGAGTCTCTTTTTGGGTCTGTTCAGTGCGAGCTATACTCTTATAGGTCCACCCACGACTTTAGCTAAGATATCTCCATATCTGCAGCTCATGAGGTCTTTACCTTGTATCCATATATAAGTAGATAAGTCCTACTAGTCTTTACTCGAGATCACTGATCCCCAAACTCAGTGTCTCTAGACTAGGAACATATAATTAGGAATAGACATGCAATATCCTTGAATCCTCATGATCGTGATCTCATCACAGATACTCAAGAGATACCTGTTCTATTCCAAGGGGTTTATCCAGTTCATTCATATAATATTAACAGTAATATCGAGACACAATATGAAACTGAATAAATAGTGCTTACATTTATTTGCGACAAATAAAGTTCTACATCTAGTGTCCTTTATTTAATCAAAAGATTGTCTCTAGGACACCCATATGCTAACAAGCTCCCACTTGGCCTAGAGCCAATCAGACCTAAGTCGTATGCCCAAAGCCTCATAATGACTATCATGTTTTCTCTGAGAAACAGCCTTTGTCAGAGAATCGGCCAGGTTATCGTCTGTGGGAACATAATCCATTTTTACATCATTCCTATCAATGATTTCTCTAATCAAATGATATCTGCGGAGCACGTGTTTAGATCTTTGATGAGACCTAGGTTCCTTTGACTGCGCGATGGCTCCAGTGTTGTCGCAAAGCAACTGTGTGGGCTCATCCACGCTTGGAACCACCCTTAGTTCATTTATGAACTTCTTGATCCACACTGCCTCCTTAGCTGCTTCTGAAGCAGCTATGTATTCAGCCTCTGTCGTTGAGTCTGCTGTTGTCTCCTGCTTGGAACTTTTCCAAGACACTGCCCCACCATTTAAGGTGAATACGAATCCTGACTGTGACTTGCAGTCTTCTTTGTCACTCTGAAAGCTGGCATCAGTGAACCCTTTCACTGTTAACTCATTAACCCCACCATAGACCAGAAACGCATCCTTAGTTCTTCTTAAGTATTTAAGGATGGTTTTGACTGCCGTCCAGTGACCCTCTCTAGGGTCTGACTGGTATCTACTCGTAATGCTTAAAGCATATGAGACATCTGGTCTCGTACATATCATGGCATACATGATGGATCCAATAGCCGAAGCGTATGGAATTCCACTCATGCGATCCTTCTCAGGCTGTGACTTAGGACACATAGCCCTTGATAGGTGTACCCCATGACTGACAGGAAGAAAACCCCTTTTCGACCCTTCCATGCTAAACCTCTTTAGCATCTTGTCAACGTACGTGGATTGAGATAAACCCAGCAGCCTCTTGGATCAATCTCTATAGATCTTTATACCGAGTATAAAGGCTGCCTCTCCCAAATCCTTTAAAGTTTTCTGAAAGCCACTCTTTCGATATTTTTAATGTGGGGATGTCATTTCCTATTAGCAATATGTCATCTACATAGAGCACTAGGAAGACGACATTACTCCCACTAACCTTTCTGTAAACACAAGGTTCATCCTCGTTCTTGATAAAACCGTTACTCTTAACGACTTCATCAAAACGTATATTCCAACTCCTAGATGCTTGCTTTAGCCCATATATTGACCTTTGTAGTTTGCATACCATATGCTCCTGATCTTTGTTTTCAAAGCCTTCAGGTTGTGTTATGTACACTTCCTCCTTCAAGAACCCATTCAAGAAGGCGGTCTTGACATCCATTTGCCAAATTTCATAGTCGTGGTATGCTGCTATTGCAAGCATGATCCTAATAGATTTGATCATGGCAACTGGTGAAAAAGTTTCATCATAGTCAACTCCTTGTCTTTGACGATACCCTTTCGCCACCAACCTAGCTTTGTAGGTCTGAACGTTGCCATCTGCATCAGTCTTTCTTTTAAAGACCCATTTATTACCGATAGGAACTATTCCTTGTGGTTTAGGAACCAAGGTCCATACCTTGTTCTGATACATCGAATCCATTTCAGATTCCATGGCTTCAAGCCATTTTGAGGAGTCAACATCTTTGACCGCATCCTCGTAGTTACTTGGTTCATCATCCTCAACAGTTTGCTGATTCTCAATCACAAACCCGTACCTTTCAGGTGGATGGATGACCCTCGTAGATCTACGGAGTTGTGTGTTTACTTCTCCATTGGAGAACGTCGCCTGCGGAGCAGACTCGGGTTCCTCAATCTGTTCTTGTGGATCTTGCACTTCTTCAAGATCAATCTTACTCCCACTGCCTCCTTGAGAGATCAAATCCTTCTCAAGGAACTCAGCATTCTTTGAAACAAACACTTTGTGTTCTTCCATGGAGTAGAAGTAGTATCCCTTAGTACCTTTAGGATACCCCACAAATAGACATTTAGTACTCTTAGCACTAAGTTTGTCTGATGTCAACGCTTTGACATAGGCTGGCGATCCCCATACCCTGAGGTAATTCAGGTTGGGTCTCTTACCACTCCATATCTCATATGGTGTGGTCTGAACAGATTTAGACGGTACCCTATTTAGAAGGTATGCCGCTGTGTCTAAGGCATATCCCCAAAACGATTTTGGAAGTTGAGTCTCACTCATCATAGACCTAACCATGTCTAACAAGGTCCTGTTTCTCCTTTCGGAGACACCGTTTTGGTGTGGTGTGTAAGAAGCGGTAAATTGTGAGAGAATTCCATTTTCTCTCAGATAACCCTGAAACTCGTGGCTCAAATATTCACCACCACGATCTGATCGTAATGTCTTAATCATCTTGCCACGCTGTTTCTCCACCTCATTCCTAAACTCTTTGAACTTTTCAAAAGCTTCAGATTTATATCTCATTAGGTATATATACCCAAATCTTGATTTGTCATCTATAAAGGTAATGAAATAAGAATATCCACCTCTAGCCTCAATAGACATTGGGCCACATACATCAGTATGAATGAGTTCTAATAACTCACTAGCCCTATGACTCTCAAGCCCTTTGGGCTTTTGTTGAATCATTTTCCCAGCTAAACAAGATTCACACTGTCTATAGGATTCCAAATCCATGGAGTCCAGGTATCCATCTCTATGCATCCTAGACAATCTTGTTTCATTTATGTGCCCTAGTCTACAGTGCCAAAGATAAGATTGATTATCCGTCCTAGGTCGTTTCACATCTATATTGAGCACTTCATTTCCCATTTCCAACACATACAATCCATTTATTAAAGAAGCAGTACCGTAAACCATATCATTCAAAATGATAGAAAAAGTACCATCCCTAATACTGAAAGTATATCCATCTTGTTCTAAACAAGAAATTGAAATAATGTTTCTAGAAATTTGCGGAACATAAAGACAATTATTCAAATGCAGTAAAAGGCCCGTAGGCAAAATAAGGTCAGCATCTCCAACTGAATGAGCAGCAACTCTTGCTCCATTACCAACGCGGAGATCCACCTCGTTTCTATCCAATCTCCTTGGGCTCCTAAGTACCTGCAACATATTGCAGATATGAGAACCACATCCGGTATCTAATACCCATGAGGATGGATTAGCATAAGAATAATTTATCTCAATCATGAAAATACCTGAGGCAGAAGCATCACCATGCTTCTTGTCCTTCACATTGTTCAGGTAGTCTGGACAATTCCTCTTCCAGTGGCCTTTCTTGCCACAATGGAAGCACTCAGCATCACCCTTGTCTTTAGGTGCCTTCTTACCCTTCTTCTTGCCCTTCTTCTTCTTGGATTTTCCTTTGGGCTTAAGGGGGTCACCTTTTGCAGGCTCCTTACCCTTTCCCTTGGCCTTGCTAGGCCCACCAATCAAAAGAGCCTGTGTCCTATCCTTCTTGATAGACACTTCAGCTGTTGTTAACATGCTTAACAACTCAGGCAAGCTCACTTACATCCCATGCATATTGTAATTCATGATGAATTGACTGAAGGAAGGTGGAAGTGAGGTGAGGACTAAGTCATTACTTAGCTCGGCATCCATGATGAAGCCTAGGTTTCCTAGCTTCTCAATCAGCCCGATCATCTTGAGAACATGGCTGCCAACAGACATGCTCTCAGTCATCCTACAAGAGAACAGTTCTCTTGAGGCCTCATACCTCTCATGCCTGCCTTTAATATTATACAACTCCTTGAGATGTACGATAATAGAGGGAGCATCCATATGCTCATGCTGCTTTTGCAGTTCAGGCGACATGGATGCCAACATGATGCATACTGCCATCACATTGTCATCCAAGTGTTGTTGGTGGGTTATGAAATCAAATTCCGCAAACCCTTCTTCCCCTTCCCGTGTAGCTACGGGTATTACAGCATCTAAAACGTAGGCAATCTTTTCGGCCCTTAGAACTATTCTTAGTTTCCGATACCAGTCCATAAAATTCGAACCGGTCAGTTTATTCGTATCGAGTATTGAACGCAGAGATAGTGGATTAGTCATACTATAAGCTGAAAAGGATGTAAAGATAGTTTTAGTTAATATACGGTTATGTAGTTAAAAGCAAATTATTAAAGACTTGAAATAATTTGCCCCTCCCACTATTTTATCTAAGTCAATGACCCTTCCTTTTGACTTAGGGTTAATCTACTTTAGATTTTACCTTAGTGGGATTAAGAGTGCGATTATTTATTTTAACCTCCGTCTGAGACCGCAAGATTAATTTAAATAAAGGGTTGATCTTTATCAACATTATCTCATACCCTCTCTTAACATTAGGTTGACAACTCTTTGTCACTTAGTGGTGCATCTCATGCAACCAACCTAGCACCATTACCCTAAGCACATAAGCCCGACTGTGCCTGCAACTTATGTCTTAGTTAAGCATTAAACCAGCACCCTAAGTGTCTTACACTTCAAACACTACTCTAGCCCAACGAAATAGTGGGTCCCAACTGAGTTGTGGAGCACCACTACGTAGAAGAGTTTTGAGTAGCATTGGTGGTGGGAGATAATCATATGCTTAATTATTTATTCTTTTTAAGGGTTCCTTTTATCTTGGGGTTAATTAGGTCCCATCAATCGCATATTGTAAGTTATCATGCTAGTCGTTACCTATGTCAAACATCTATCGGTATACACTAGTCGTTATTGGACAAACATAATAATCATACAAACGCGATTTGCCCAATTTATGCATACTAGACGTTCTAATCATACATACATATAAATAGTTTATATTGAGATAGCCATGGTGCTCGCGCTTTTGTCCTTTTTGCTTCTTTAAGCAACGGCCGCTTGTCGTCTATACGCCACTAGCCTATTTATCTAATTACAAATAATTAAAGAAACTCCATAACATTTTGGAGGAACAAAATTACAAAATTTAAATTACAAATATACTTGTAAATTAAAATGCGCGATTACATATAAATTTAAAATTCAAAAAAATTCAAATCCGGGCACCATGACCATCCCCTTCCTGTTTGTACCTGAAAAGTTCAAAACTTGCAAACACAAACATTATATTATCACATAACATTTTCACATGTATTTTGACATTTAACATTTAAACATCAAATTAACATCAAGATTCATAATCTTAAATTTCTCATTGGCCGAATTTAAAAACAATTTCAATTCAAATTTTGTTAATTCTTTCTTAAAGAAAACAAAATTAAACCATGCATGTAGCCATATATCCCTACATGGCCGAATCATATAGGTAACTATATGATAAATTTGTCACAAAATTTCATGCATTTAAACATGACACAATTCATGGAGAAAAATAAGAAATCATTCAAGGTACTCTTAGTACCCTCCATGGCCGAATCTACCCTTTCAAAAAGGGTGTTCCATTTAGAACTTTCATAAAGAAAAGAAACTAAACCATGATGCATAATGTTTTATGAACACAAAATCAAATTTTCATGTTCATAAAAACAAAAACTTTAACACTTTAAAGGATTTGTGATTCAAAATCCACATGCAGAATTTAAACTTTAACCCTTTAAAGATTTTTGACCGTGAAAGACTCTTTTCACAAACAAGGTACCATCACCCGTCGATGGTAAAGCAACCGGGCTCTGATACCACTTGAAAGTAAACTGGCCTTTGAAGGCCGATGCATGTAAGGTGTAAAACAAAATTTTTACTGCGGAACATACATGCACTCATAGATTCATGCTTTAAGACAGCATGATGTTACCTTGTTTTGGCCTGATCAGTAAGGGAGATGAGATGTCAGGCTTGAAGGGTTCAAATCCTCTACTGGTGATCCACACCACCGTTCGTCTATGATGCAAGAACTCTTTCTTGAAAGCCACCAGATGAACACCACAATGAGGCTTGCTATGCGCACAAGTGGTGAGGGTGGAGGCTAGGTATCCTGTTTGGAAAGGTGTACTGAGCTACCCTACAGAATGGTGCATAGAGGAGGAGAGTTGGCTTGGTTTTTCAATGAAACCTAAGGTGAGGAACATGTCTATTTATGCGCACCCTTTGGAGAGGAGGAGGGAATTCATTCATTCAAAATGAAAAACAAACTTTCAAATTTCTTTGAAAGTTGCGCATGAAACAGTGTGATAAGGTGGAGCTGTTGCAAAACAAACTTTGCCAACAACCTCCAATCTTATCCACATGAATTTAAATTCAAATTAATTTAAACTTAAATTCATAAACTATCATATAGTATATAGTTTTCATGCGCATAATTCAGCCCTATAAAGGGTTCAAATACATTGAGCAGTTGCATTCAAAATTTGAATCAACTTACCCACTGATTCCCTCAACCACCAAATCTGAATGGAGGTTTGTTTTAAGTGATAAGATACCACTCTTATCACTTAAAAGTGGCGCACCAAACAGCCTAGGGAGAGCCTCCAAAGATGCTTCTTCATCCAAGGAATATGCTCCAATAAGATCCTGTCTTATCCTTTTGTTATGAAACAACTTTTCAAAACCAATTCAAATTCGAATTCAAACACTTGAATTCAAACGTTCAAACATTCAAATTCAAAATTCAAAATTTCAAATTTCAAATTCAAAATTCAAATTTCAAAATTCAAATTCAAATTCAAATTTTAAAATTCAAATTTCAAATTTCAAATTCAAAATTCGAATTTCGAAATTCAAATTCTAAATTCAAATTTCAAAATTCAAATTTCAAATTCAAAATTCAAAATTCAAATATTTGATTATTAATTTAACTGATTAAATTAATTAGTAATGGCTTGGACTATCCAAGCCCATTACTAAACTCCATGCACCACCCACCCATTTAGGTGGGCTTCCAAACAGCTTCTTGGGCTAATAACATTATTAGGCCCAATACCTTTAAAGCTAGTCCATCATAACTACAAGGTGTTAGTGTGTGACCCATTAGGTCCAACTTAGCTACTGACATAATTTGGCTTGGGCCCAACAAGCCCACAACCCAATTAATGATAACACAGAGCACTAGCAATGCTTTGTTGCCCCAGAACTAGTCAGATTAATGACTTGATCATCCTATTGCACATATTTGGTTACCGTATGTATTTCCCTTCGTCTCGGTTATCTTCCCATTAACCTAGGGTAAGGAAATGTATCAACCCCTGCGGTTTAGGGTAAGCTTTATTCGAAATAGGGAATCTTCAATTTACTGACTCTAAAGGCAGATCATCTCATGATCTCTTTTACTATGCATAGATTCCCGAGTCCCTGTAAATGTCATCCCGATTTCTCCGGTTTACAGATAACCTAATATCTCACAGAGATTTGACGAATTCCTTCACCTTATTACCCTAGCCCTGTGCCCTTTAAGGACACGCCCAACAGTATACCTATGAGTCTCCATGTTTCAGGCAGACGAGGTATACAATCAAAACATGCTTTCAAGAACACAGTCTAGGTAATAACTTCTGGTCTAAGGAAAGATACACCCAAACATAAAGAGATTACTCTAATGATACTATCTGTGAGATTTCCTCATAGAGTCTCTTTTTGGGTCTGTTCAGTGCGAGCTATACTCTTATAGGTCCACCCACGACTTTAGCTAAGATATCTCCATATCTGCAGCTCATGAGGTCTTTACCTTGTATCCATATACAAGTAGATAAGTCGTACTAGTCTTTACTCGAGATCACTGATCCCCAAACTCAGTGTCTCTAGACTAGGAACATATAATTAGGAATAGACATGCAATATCCTTGAATCCTCATGATCGTGATCTCATCACAGATACTCAAGAGATACCTGTTCTATTCCAAGGGGTTTATCCAGTTCATTCATATAATATTAACAGTAATATCGAGACACAATATGAAACTGAATAAATAGTGCTTACATTTATTTGCGACAAATAAAGTTCTACATCTAGTGTCCTTTATTTAATCAAAAGATTGTCTCTAGGACACCCATATGCTAACAGAAACATCATCTATATCACGCAATGTCCCTTCATTATTCAGCCAACCACCAAGCGGAGCTGCTGGCACGTGTTTCTTCTTAGCTTTCCTTCAAACCACAAGCTCCTTGGAGAGATAACAACCATCAAGTTCCCAATCCTTCTCTGTGGATCGGTCGGGTCTTCTACAGCAAAGTGTTGTAATGACCTTCGCAAACATTATATGTTTGCTCCCTTGTTGCCCTTCCACACGACTAGTTGATAAGCATTCTGCTCCGATTCCTCCATTGCTTCCACTGCATGTGATGGTTCAGCCATGATAGAGTCTTCTTCCCTGTGTGCAACCGGCTCAAGCCTTGGAAGTAGTATGGATTCTTGTTTTCTTGCCAAGAGGTAAGGTTGCATGAACTAAATCCCCTTATATCTCATCTGTTGTACCTAGACTAGGAAATATTTTACTCCGGGTGGTCATCCTTCTCTAATGCTTTGTTCGGCTTTACAAAATAAACTGAATGCATGTGGGTAAGCCAAGTTTTAAAACTCCCTTCCTTCTTGCCCTCATTGTTGACCGTGGTATGCACCTTGAGAAGGTGAAGGTTTGGTCTGTCATGTCATCCTCTTGTTGTCTCTGTTCGGCTACCTAATATACTAGGAGAGTATCGCTTGGCCAATTCTCTGTTTCATTTTTTTATAGATTATAGGATGTTAAAGTTATGGTTTGACCCACCCAAACCGTGACTGTATGCAGGTCATAGATTGTGTTACTTAAAACTTGTAGAATTGGTCCCCTACCGTTGTAGTACTGTTTTCCTTTGAGTGAAAGATTAATTTCTGGCATGTATATGGAATAAATAGAATTTTTGACTGTCTTTCCTTCGCTTACTGTTCGGCTGGAATGGAGGTCTTTGGAGGATAATTGTTGAAGTCATTTCCCCTGATTCGGCCTAGTACGATGCTAAATAATTACAATAAAATAAATTAGTTCTTTTGCATGTGATAAAACCGGTGATGAGAGTATGAGTATAAAAAAAAAACCAAAACTGGTTAAGTGTGGACCTTGGATTTATTCACGGTTAGCTAAGGGAAAGACTGTATAACAATCAGAAATATAATTAGAAAAGAACCTTGAAGTCAGAAAAGTGGACAGTATGAGTACTAGGAATAGTGAATCACAATGAGTTGGGACTTTGGATTGATGTATTGTTAAAAAGTAGATTGAAGTCAGGAACTGTAGTAGGTGAACTTAATAATAATCGAATTGGTACATGTTGGGGACTTAGGACCTTATTATGATAATATGTTGATAAATATCGGGAGGCATGGAATTTGTTATGAATAACAGGAATGTATGAATAAAATTCTGACTTGTACCGCATGAATATAGGTGCACAAATTCTTTAGGCGTGGGCCGAATTGGTGGCTATCTGGATATTTGTGGAATGCTTGATTTAATTAGCTAAAGTGCCAAGGTAAGTGCACTGACACTACCTTCTTGAATGCTAGTAGGAGCATGAGGATTGATCGTAGCTCCATATTTTTGGTATACTTGAGATATGTTAGTTTTGGAATATTGTATATCTTGATATTACATATGCTGCAGCTGCCAAGTCTTGATATGATTTAGTCATGCATGTGCATTCATAATTTTATTTGTATGCTGCGTGTGAATCATGACATAGCATCCGTGCATAAATTTCATGTTTAGAACCGAATATGTTTTCGAAAACTAAGCATATGTTTGAGCATGCATCATGTAGGCATCCCCCTTGGTACCGGGGTTTTGGGACATTGGCTTCGTCCGCTTAGGATACAGTTGGAACCCTCCAAGGAGCCATTAAGGGAGGCTTTTCCACTGTCTTTGTTAGTACGCGCATGACGATGCGATCACGTACGTTTTGGCGTTATATACGCGTTTTGTCTAGCATCTTGGCAGCATATGTATATATATATATTTTGGCTTGATAGTACGTGCACAATGGTGCTATGAACGTACGTTTTGGCGTTATATACGCGTTTTGTTTAGCATCTTGGCAGCATATGTATCAGTTTGTTTAGCTTGATATGCATAAGAATATCTCAGCTTGATATGTATAAATATGTTTAGCTTGTTTATGTATACCAGTTCAGTATCTAGCAAATGCTTTTGGCATTTGGTTTTGTCACCACTTACTGGGATATATTTCTCACCCCTTTGGGGCTGCTGTTTTTCTTGATGTAAAATGGCAGGATGACGAAAGAATATCGGAAGGTTTGATTTAAAGATGCTTGTTTCTTGTGCTACCAATTGTGCTGTTAGCTGGACTGTTGGCTGTTATGATATTGTGGATGACTGTACTATGTGAAGGAGATAATTTATAGTTGGATTATTATTTTAGTTTGGAGTCACAAGTGGTTTAAATTCTGAAAATGTTTTGGAACAGTCAAAATTCTGAATTGTTAATTGAAGGGCTGTGTTATGTTGAAAATTGGTTTTTGGGAGCAACTTAAATGTTGTCGTTCCGGGGCTACGGACCTTCAAATGAGACATAATTTATATGCACACGAAGCCCCGGGAATGTACTTTCAAACTGTGCAGGTCTCGTTTTTATACGAAATACGTACGAATTTTAATCACCTTCGCCTTACAGCCTGCTTTCCTGAAAACGGACAGAATTCGTAAGCATCTTACGTGTTCTGTTTCGTGGGGTTATTCACCTCCGAATCGCGCATAATTTATATGTATGCGATGCCCCGGATGTCTAGTTTCTCAGAAGCTTGAAACATTTTTTATCGCAGTTGAATTCAATTTTATACAGATTTTACAAGGCAGCAAGGTTTTCAGAAAAATATAGAAAATTTAGCAAAGGGTTTTGTCAATGAAATCTTCTATGTTTGATAAACGATTTCACCTTTCTCAAGTTATTTTTATGAGAATCAAATCTGGACTTTTTCAAGTTTCCCAAATTAAATGTTATTCGATAAAAGTTTTTTTATTGAGTCCTATACCGCTGCGACTCTAATACGATTTAGCAAACAACTCTCTTGGATGCATACAAGGGTGGGTGTTACAAAATGCCTAAATGATTATTTTGGAAATCTAGTTTGACATCATAGCTAGTGAGTTTTTGTGCCCAAACACTTATTCTGGGAGACTTCACTTTGATAACATTCTAGAACTTGCTCTGTTTCTCTGAGATGCATGCTATGATTGAATTGATTAAGGCAAATCTTATTCTGTTAGCCATGGCCAAGTTACCCACCTATATGAATTTTTCCATTGCTAACCCCTTTGTGCCTGAGCCTTTTTGTTCATAATTCCTGCTGATTGCATAGCCATATTCCTATTGTCTTACCTTAATTGAGATTGAATCACTGATGTTTGTTTTGAAATAGAACAAAGAATTGAGGTAAGCTCCACAGAGGTCAATGTAAAAAGCGACTGAATTGTGCCCTTAAATAAAAGGAAAAAGGAAAAGGAAAAGGGTGAATGTAAAGAAAATGTGGCTGAAGGAATTAATTCCCAAAATTCTGTGGGAATATTAGTGGAGCAAAACAAATGAGTTGAAGGTGTTAAAAATGAAATAATATCAATTTTTCAATCTCATTGTTACTTGAGCTACTATCCATAAAATCCTACCCCTTAGCCCGGCCAAGTTACAACCTACGAAGTCTTTTTGATCAATTATGCATGTGTTAATGTTCCTCATCTTTAGGAACTTGAGAATATGAGCAAGCTTATGGTAATGTTGTTGCTGTGATAGATTGAGTGATTGTCAAATCCCCCAAACACTTGAGTATTGAACATTAATTATCTGGGTGAGGGGTGTGCAAACTAGATTCTGATCTTTTCAAAAAAAAGGCATTGTTAAAAATTCTTTGCATTGATTCAAGCATACTTAGGGTGATAATCTGTTGGCTGTACAATGTTATGTTGGATTAATCTGTTTCCTGGATTTAGTCTTGTACATTGCTAGGGACAGCAAAGTTCAAATCTGGGAATTATTTGATATGCGATCAGCATATAGGAAATTACAAGACGAAAAGAAGAAGAAAGTGACTCAATCAATGCAAGAAAGGCAGAGAAAAAGATTAAAAGCATCCAAAGTCTGAATATCAAGGAAAATGCATAAAAGAAGGCAAAAACATTACAAAAGAGACCTAGGTTCCCACGCTCACAGCGCGGGAATGGCGCTCTGAGTGTGGAAGAAGGAAATTTGGCAGAAGGTCCCGCGCTGAGAGCGCGAGATCCGCGCCATCAGCGCGGGTGGGCAGAATCTGGCAGAAACTCCCACGCTCTGAGCGCGGGAGTGGCGCTCTGAGCGTGGGAGGCGCGAAAATATGAAAATTCAAATGTTGCAAATTAGGTCAAAGTCTCTTATAAAAAGAGACTCAACCTTTGAAGAAAAGATCATCAGAACACACACCAAAGACCCAAAAAGAGGCAGATCCGGCTGGAGATGGAAGGCGTTCTTCGTGTTCGCCGTCCCGTTCTTGTACTTTTCTTCTATTTTATTTTCAGTTCATGTTGAATTCAGATCAGCGATCATGATGTTGATTGGCTAGATCTATTTTCTGTAGTCAGGGGCATGATCCCTTTGTGAACAATTGTTACAAGGATTGAATCATTATATGTATTGATTTTAATATATTTCATCTTTATCTTGCGCGTATTGATATTATTTCTGTTAGATCTGATCAACCTAATAGGGAATGATAGTCTGGGGATCAGGGTTCGCAATAGGAATATTGGAATACTAATCCTGAAAGGGGATAAAGATGACTCTCCATGCATGTTCTAGGAATAGACTTGTATGGATTGCAGTCGTGGGATTTATCTACATAATGCTTATTTTCAGGCGGGATTACTAAGGGATTAGGGCTCCAACTGAAGTAAAGGGTTAGATCACCAAGGGATTGGGATCTAACTAATTATTTCTACAAAGATGATAATTTGTCTGAGTTGTTAATTTCGATAAGTATTGTGAATCAATCCAAAGCAAAATTGGGAACAATTGGTGAATGTACCCTGGCTACAGTCTTCTTCATCACTTCTTCTACAAAAACATTTCTTCATTTATTTTAAGTCTTTTTCAGGAAAACCTAAAAACAAGTCTTTACAATTTTTTACCATAGTGTGGGAAGACAAATCGATTAATCTAAATTAAGAGGACTGGTTATAGTAGTAATTGTTTTCCAATCCCTGTGGAGACGATCTTATTTATCACTTTATTACTTGGAACGATCGGTGCACTTGCCGAGATCGCAACATGAGACCCTTTACCTGTACCTTGCCGTCGGCAATGAAGCGGTCAGCGCAGCTCTCATTAAAGATTCCAAATCGGAGGGACAGAAACTGGTCTACTTCATCAGCAAAGTACTGCAAGGCGCTGAGCTTCGATATCAGCAAGTCGAGAAGGTCGCCTTCACGCTCATTTTTGCTGCTAGACGTTTGAGATCGTATTTTCAATGCCACCCAATCACGGTCAGAACTAACCAACCAATCCGCCAAGTCCTACACAAGCCCGACCTCGCAGGAAGGATGATGTCATGGGCGGTGGAATTATCTGAATACCAGATCACTTATGAGCCGCTTACCGCCATCAAAGCCCAAGCCCTTGCAGACTTCATCGCCGAAATGACACACTTCAGCCCACCAAGCGACCAAGCAACTGACGCCCCCAGGCCAACCACATGGAAACTATTCGTTGATGGTTCCTCCAACGCCAAAGGCTCCGGTGCAGGCATGATAATTGAAAATCCAGACGGTGTATCCACGGAACACTCGTTAACATTCGAGTTCAATACGACCAACAATCAGGCAGAGTACGAGGCGATGATAGCTGGCCTAACCCAGGCAAAAGAGATGGGTGCCCAACATCTTAGGGTTTTTAGCGACTCCCAATTGGTAACCTTCCATATCTCGGGGGAATACCAGACCAAAGGACCACTGATGTGCAAATACTTGAAAAAGGTCAAAGAACTACTCCAATCCTTCGAAAGCGTGGACGTGGAGCATATCAGGCGAGCAGATAACGCCAGGGCCGATATACTCGCCAAATTGGCAAGCACTAAGAGCCCAGGTAACAATCGTTCAGTAATTCAGCACAATTTTCCTGACCCATGCATAATCATGAGCATTACTGACGTCGTCGCCGAGGTCGCTGAAGAAACTCGGATCACGCCCATCATTAACTACCTGTCAGCCGGGATCCTACCTCCTAACCCAAAGGAAGCTAAGAAGGTCGTTCGGAGGAGCGCCTACTTCTGCATCATCCAGGGGCGATTGTACAAAAGAGGGATTTCAATCCCACTTCTCAAATGCATCGTCCCAAATGATGTACACTATACTCTGGAAGAAATTCATGAAGGGATCAACGGCCACCACATGGGCGGCCACTCCTTAACAAAAAAGGCTTTACGAGCAGGATTTTATTGGCCAACAATGGAGAAAGATGCACGGGAGCACGTGAAAAAATGCGATAAATGCCTGAGGTTCACAAACGTACACAGAGCTCCACCAGAAGAGTTAACATCAATCACGTCGCCGTGGCCCTTCTACAAGTGGGGGATCGACATCTTAGGACCTTTCCCCATGGCGGCAGGACGAATCCAATGGCTCTTATTTGCAATAGATTATTTTACTAAATGGGTGGAGGCTGAACCTTTGGCTACCATCACATCTCAGAAGGCCAGGAAGTTCTTTTGGAGGAGCATAGTTTACCGTTTCGGTATCCCCGGCGAGGTAATCACAGACAATGGCACCCAGTTCACCGACGACAAGTTCCGTGAGTTAATGAGAAGTTTGCAAATCCGACACCACTTTGCCGCGGTGGAACACCCGCAATCCAACGGTTTAGTGGAGTCGGCCAATAAGATGCTGACCAAGGGGATAAAAAAGAAACTTGAAGCACACAAAGGAGCGTGGATTGACAATCTTAACAATGTATTGTGGGGATATCATACGATGGCCCAATCTTCCACCCAAGAAACGCCTTTTAGGCTAACTTATGGGTCAGAAGCAATGATCCCTGTGGAAATCGGCGAACCTTCATGGAGGCGTGACCATATAGCCGCAGTCGCCAACGATCAAAACCTCGCCGAAGCGTTGGATCTGCTTGACGAACTCTGAGAACATGCCGCACAAAATGACAAGCTCACCAAAGAAAAATCAGCCACTTATTACAACAAGAGGGTGGTTCATCGGAAGTTTGAGGTTAAAGACATAGTTCTGCGAAGGGCGGACGTTGGAAACAAGAACGCCCGCGAAGGAAAGCTCGCCCCAAATTGGGAAGGACCATACCGAATAGCGAACGTGCTAGGAAACAGAGCATACTCCTTAGAAACATTGGATGGAAAAGCAATCCCGCGAGCATGGAACGCCGACAAACTCAGAAAGTATTATAGTTGATCCATCATGTAACACCCTCTGCACTCTTTTCCTTTCCTAAGTTTTTATCCCAATGGGTTTTACTAGGAAAGGTTTTTAATGAGGCAGAACTTTCAATAAATAACCTCCAACTCATCTTACTATTGTCAACGTGACTTGATCAAAAACGGGACGGTTCTCACCCCCGCCGCAGTTGGACTGGGATGGTAATCACCCCCAGCCAACGCCCAATAACGGGACGGTTCTCACCCCCGCCGCAGTTGGACTGGGACGGTACTCACCCCCAGCCAACGCCCAATAACGGGACGGTTCTCACCCCCGCCGCAGTTGGACTGGGACGGTACTCACCCCCAGCCAACGCCCAATAACGGGACGGTTCTCACCCCCGCCACAGTTGGACTGGGACGGTACTCACCCCCAGCCAACGCCCAATAACGGGACGGTTCTCACCCCCGCCACAGTTGGACTGGGACGGTACTCACCCCCAGCCAACGCCCAATAACGGGACGGTTCTCACCCCCGCCGCAGTTGGACTGGGACGGTACTCACCCCCAGCCAATGCCCAATAACGGGACGGTTCTCACCCCCGCCACAGTTGGACTGAGACGGTACTCACCCCCAGCCAACGCCCAATAACGGGACGGTTCTCACGCCCGCCGCAGTTGGACTGGGACGGTACTCACCCCCAGCCAACGCCCAATAACGGGACGGTTCTCACCCCCGCCGCAGTTGGACTGGGACGGTACTCACCCCCAGCCAACGCCCAATAACGGGACGGTTCTCACCCCCGCCACAGTAGCCAATGCCCAATAACGGGACGGTTCTCACCCCCGCCGCATTTGGACTGGACGGTACTCACCCCCAGCCAACGCCCAATAACGGGACGGTTCTCACCCCCGCCGCAGTTGGACTGGGACGGTACTCACCCCCAGCCAACGCCCAATAACGGGACGGTTCTCACCCTCGCCATAGTTGAACTGGGACGGTTCTCACCCCCAACCAACGCCTAATGCCCACACTAGGACCGGAGCGGTCCGAACTACTAACGACGCCTAATAGAGTTAATAAACATTCATTCGAAGGTACAAGAACACAAAGAAAGAAAAAGGGATTCATTATTAGCAAAGGAAGAAGCCCGAGGCTGACAAGAACACAAAGAAAGAAAAAAAGATTCATTACTAGCAAAGGAAGAAGCCTGATGCTGACATGCCAGCCGCAGACAAAGAAAATGAAAAATTTTACACAAGTTACACAGTCTTTTCCTTCTCAACATCCGGACCGTTCACCACCTCAGTTTCACCGCCCAACGCCTGATCAGGAACAATCTTGCTGCCACCACCCGCCACATCCGTAGGCAAAGATGCATCAGAGGCCTCACGCCCACCTTTGACCCTTTGGTCATCCTCGCTATCGGAAACAGGGAGCGCCCCACGTGCCCCTTCATCGTCGTCAGTTTCAGGCGCCTCCTCAATAACCTTCACGACGTCGCCATCAAGCCGCTCAATAATTTTACCATCCTCCACATCATAGGCGGGATCAAAACCCATCAATCAGCACCAGGATATCGGATAGCAACTTGCTGAAGAGCGCTAGTGAAAGCTTGAGTCATCAGGTTGGCGAGAGCCTCCTCCAATTTCTCAACTTGACCAAGGGCCTTGTTAAGATCTTCATCTTTAGCATGAAGACGCCCCTCAGTCATGAACAGTTTGGCAGCAAGTTCATCCTTCTCAGTCAGGAGGACGCCCTTTTCTTTTTTGACATCCTCCAACGCCTTGTCTAAAGCGCCCTTCTCACCCTTCAGACGCTTCACATCTTCGTCAACACTAGCTTGTCGTGCTGTCAACGATTTGATGGAAGCATCCCTGTCAGAAAGCTCTTTGCCAAGACGCCCCACATCAGCAGTAAGGACATCCACTTGTCGCCCAAGATCGTCAAGGCGATCTGCCTGCACGGAGCACTTCTCATCCACCGCCAAGGCAATCTCCTGCATCGCAAAGATGCGACCAACAACCACCTGAGTACAATCCAGTAATTACTGACGATCAAGGCGCAATGGGGCCAGCAAGTTGCGACGTCCTATGTTACGGTATCCTCGTGAAAGATCCCCTTCTGACAAAGAAAGGGCGCTCGTAATAGGAACCGCAGCAGCGGCGATTGGAGAACTCTGAGCCGCCGAAGCAATCGGAACCTGATCGCCCTCAGTCGAAGGGGGATCGACTACCCGATCACTACCAATTGAGTTACTGCCACCTTCAAAATGACCATGGCGTGAAGATTTGGACGGCCGAGTCGGCGATAAGTTCATATCGGATCCTCCCAGGGCAGGCGACCCGCTACCCAACGTGGACTCACTGGTTGAAGAGTTGCCAACAGCCCCAGTCGCCTCCCTAATTATCGGCTGGCTGGCCCTTCTCCTCAACTCCTCTGCAGGAATGTCGGCGGCAGAGCGAACCTTTCCCTTTTTTCTTGGAGCCACCGCCTTACCCTTGCCCGTATCCTTCAGCGCGAGGGTAGGTTGAGCTGGAGGAGCCTCGCCCTGTCGTGCCTGTAGCTTCGCAGCCGCCTCACGAGCAAGCCTCAGAGAATCAGCTGCCATGCTCCCAACTGCAAGTCAAAAATGAAGATAAAGAAGGCGTTAGAATGCACAAAGAAAAATGAAGATAAAGAAGGCGTTAGAAGCTACAAAGATAAATGAAGATAAAGTAAACACTCAGAACGCCATCACACCTCCATGGCACAACACTTGCTTCGTCGGCCATACAGGCAAAAATCCCTTAACCTCCACAAACCAATCAACTACCGCACGCTCTCCAAGCGTCAAGCTCCCAAAGGAATAAGAATAGCGACCGGCGGGCACCCCATAGTGGGCCTTAGTCCAGTACAAAGGAAATCGGCACTGTCTAGTCGCCGGATCAACAAAAAATGGAAGCTCCCCATCCCCCAACGTCGGCTCAATCCAGAAGAAGGTGTGTTTCCAATTCTTATATGAATTGGCATATTGAGCAAATATCGCTCCCAATGAAGTCCCCGCCTTCAGAGAGACCCACCCAAGCTTTTTCTTCGGCGATACTTGGAACAAATAAAAGAATAACCGCACAGAAAACTCCCATTTAAAGTACCGGCATATAATTTCAAATACCCTAACAAACGCCCAAGCGTTTGGGTGCAACTGTGAAGGTGCGACCTGTAAATGGGATAACACTCCCATCTCAAATTCTGTGAGAGGAAACCTCACTTTCTGATCTGTAAAATGAGTTTTGTAAACCATGAAACGCCATAGAGATTTCTTGGCGTCACTTGGCGCGTCACAAGCTCGTCGGTCACTAGTCACCGCAAACGGCTGCCATTTGGCTTCATTCGCGCCATCTTCAGTTATCATAAACGCGGGCTCAGTTTGGTAATGACGACGAAGAACGTCCTTGTCAGCATAACTTGAGGATGATGCAACGATTTCCGGGTCTACCCATTCCCGCGCCTCAAGGCGAGTATCCGACTGAACAATCTCCATCAGTCAGGAAAGAATTCTACCTGGAGTAATAAACGGGTTGTCAATCCTCAACTCGACCTCCAAATCAAGACGACGGCTAAAAAGAGAAGAGAAAATCCACCTCGCCCTGTACCGCACCTCTACAACCGCTAACACCCACACCAATTACTACAAGAAAAAATGACGGGCAATCAAACTACTTACCATCAGAATCAGAAGTTTCTGAAGAACTCGAAGCATAAAAATCTGAGTAGCTTAATGAAGAAGGCCACCAAGCAGGTGGTATCTTATAAAGCCCCAAGTCTTCATATATGGCGTCCCACACACCATACCTAACAAGACGTCCGTCTTCTGGATGTAACTTACCCAGTCGGTTATCCGTGGACTCGTCATATTTACGGTGATGGAAAGACGCAGGAATTGGGGGTATATACCCTTTTGAAGTACTTAGAGCAAGTGAAGAATTGGCATGCGGGTTTGAAGGTTTTTAATAAGTTTCTATTGGGCGATGTTGGGGAAGCTGATTAACGGAAGACAAAGGGCGAATAAGTCGCCCTACGCCAAAGGCAGAACGCCGAGAAGCACGACGGCGGAAACCACTACCTCGCCCAACTGAGTGAGCGGAAGGGCCCGAACCACGACGATGAGAAGGCTGAGCCCTAACCCTCTCATTGGAACTCCCTGACTGTCGCCCCCTAGATCTACTAGGACGACGTCTACCAGAACCAGACGCCTCACCCAGATAAGGAACTACAGGCCCTAAAGCTCGTTCTGGTAAGAGATTCTGAATCTCTTCTTCGGAAAACCCCAGCAATTCCGGAATTTTACCGTGGGGCAGTGACTCCACCCCCGGAACCAGAGAACGCGAAGATGGAAAAAACTGCTGACCCCCACTGTACAGCCTTCGATTGAGTCGAGGCTTCGTCAAACTCCTCCTCTTTGATTTCAACCTCTGGTAAAACCAACCCAGGGATACCCATAACCTTACAGTACCCAGAACAAAAACAAAGAAGTAGAAGAAAAGATATACAAGAAAATCAAAAGGAAAGGTAAGACACTATACCTGAAGATTATGCACAGTCGCAGAGGAAGAAAGGTCGATTGGAAGGACACGATGAAGAAAAGTTCAAAGTGGTTTCAAGGCAGGAAATGTCCGCCAAAAACCGATTCCCCCCTTTTTAAAGAAAAAATGGAACGCAACGTGTCATTGTATGACACTACACTGCCGCTTGATCTCCGACCGTTGGATGTTGCAGCCAGGAATGATTGGCGGTCATGATAAGCTGCTCTATCTCAGACCGTTAGATGTGGGTAACGTGGTTCGACGAACGGATATGATAAAGGGCCAGATGGTAATTTCAAGACAAATGTCAATCATGTCACTTCAATGCACCGTATCTCGAAACAACGCAATGGCCTATAATGATTAAGGAGGCGTCATAATTACTTGCACGAGAATCGAAGAGGCACGACAGAAGGGTAAAGACCTAAAACACCCCTGAAGAGCGGAAGAAAAAACTGTTGCTATCCCAGGCCTAGAAGGTAAAACGCCCAAATTCTAAATTGGCAGTTTCTGACCTTAGAACGCCTTTGCACTATACGGAGCACGCCCCCAATGCAACTTTGGCGGGGGCTGATCAGCAAACGCCCCTACACAGACCACCAGACGCCTCAAACTCTCCCATTCGCAATATCGCTATATAAGGAATCAAGACGATTGCCCTAAAGGTAACGCCCAAAGACTAACTTGGCACCATCCTACGCATGCTACCAAGCTAGAGGGCTCCTGTTCTGGAAGGCCCAACTACCTCAACAGGCCAACCGCCCAAGCGGCCCAGCTTCTCTGGCCCAACCCTCTAGGACGGTCGCCCTAAAGGTAACGCCCAAAGACTCTAACTTGGCACCATCCTACGCATGCTACCAAGCTGGGGGGCTCCTGTTCTGGATGGCCCAATCGCCCCAGTAGGCCCAACCGCCTTAACAGGCCAACCGCTCCAGCAGCCCAACTTCTCTGGCCCAAACCCCTTTCCAGTTCCACGTTAGCCCTAAGGGCTGACGTGGACCTTCGCATCCACCGAGGGTGCAGCACACCCGAGAGATACACCAAAACGTCTTACCTTGGGACGTTAACCACCAAAGGCAATCGCCGCAGGTATCACAAAGGGAAACTCTCCCTTTGCCCAACACTGGCATCGCCAGTAGCAGGGGATGCAGCGCTGCCACAACGTCAGCGCCTAAACCGCCCAACACTGCTATCATAGGAGTGTATCCCAAGGAGAGTTGACCACCCTCCCTGATCTATCTACACCATGATCCTTATAAATAGCCCCCAGGGGGCACAACTAAAAGCATGTTATGTATCGTTATTTAGCCTATTACTTGAATTCTCTTACAGCTTTATACTTGTACTGATTATCTGCTTATACTTGGGATAATATCTCTTGTGGCCCAAAGCCATAGGTCTTTACCAAAGCCATAGTGGGCTTATAGATTCCAACGGTACAATTGCAATACATATGTGATGTATTTACAAAGGTATATAAAAAGCATTTGTGCAATCCAGTTTACTTTACTTGAAAGCCAATCTAATAATCAAATTGTATTTCCCAAATATCTAACTGTTTGGGTTGACCATTTCGACCCCCAATAGTGGTTACAATATTGTCATATCATACGTCTATTAAAAAAATCAAAAGAAAATAATACACGAAAATCTAAGGGAAGCCTGGACTACAACTCGACAACAGTCGAATAACAATGAAGCATGTTAAAAAAAAGGTTTATCATCTATCATTTAACATGATCATAAAAAATTTCCTACACACACACAACATTTTGTGGGCCTGCAGCAAAAAAAAAAAAAATTCTGACACGCAAAATGAATCTCTATAACATTACACAATCACTTTTCCTATAATATGACTCTTATAAAACCCTAAAAAAAAAGTTGCTCCACTTTTTAGAGTTATTAATAATATACAAGACTAAAAAATCACATTTTCCTTTTGCTTGCACAGGAAAAGAAAAGAGAACTTTCAATGGTTAAGAAGATACCTACCTAATTAACCCCGTGTCTGGCTACTAACAAGGTGCAAGAAAATAAAAGACAATGATGCAACTTAACAAAAGTTACAAAAACATCATAGCAACGAGAAAGAGAGAGATTATGGATATGAAATAACAGTCTGATACTGCCGCCCTAGAAGATCTCACTAGGAGATTCTGAAGTATCTCAACAGCTTGGAACAATCACTGATTCAGGGCTATTGAGGCGGATAGGATCTCAACAGAAGGGGGGTGGATCCGACTAAGATGGGGGAGCTCAGGGGGTTGGAAATCTAGCCAGGTAATCCTATAAATAAGAGCTCAAACATCCCAGGTATTCACTTCTCGATTACTGAGCTTATCCCATTCACATTGAGCACACACCACTCCTTGGTTATAAAGCATATTGCTTGTGCGCAGTGATTGGGACCTCGACGTTAAGCCTAGTATACAGTTGATATACACTATCTCTGAGCGCATACCATTCGGTATAGCAATACGGTCTATCTCGGACCTAACATTGGCGCCGTCTGTGGGAAAACGGTAAAATTCGACTCCCATACCACAATGATGAACACTCGTTCCACGTCTGGCAACTCTGAGACATCGTCGCACCAGTCTGCATTGGAGCAGCTTCAGGCTACCGCTTCTCCTGTCTTGGTGGACGTTCAGGTCGAAGGGGTCGGACTACAGGGGCCGACTCCTAGATCTCAAATCGGAAACACAACAGCTGCAACCCGCCCACCTGAACCACCAAATGTCACCACAATGGCTATGGGGGCGATCCTTCAACGGATGCAGGAGATGGAAAACATATTCCTAACCCAGCAACGATTGGACGCGGAGAGGATGGCGACACTTGAAACCGATTTAAGAAACCGGAACCCTCATGGCGGAACTGGAGATGGTGCGCAAGCCCAGAATGGAGGAAACTTGCATCAAAATGTTGGTGGAAATGCTAATGCTGGCAATGGTGGGATACAACACCATACCGCCGCTGCTGCTGATGGAAATGTCCTGGAGAATCTTGCCTTTCACCTCGGCAACCAGCAAGAGGGCGGAGACCAGAACAACTTCAATAATGAAAATTACCTGGATGATGATGAGGCTAATGATAGCCCATTCACAGAAAGACTCATGAACTTGGCCATTCCGCCAAGGTTCAAGAGCACGAGAATACCCCCATATGATGGGAGTCAGGACCCGGAAGCCCATTTGGAGGGCTTCAAGACTGAAATGTTATTTAATGGGATCACAGGACCCATTAAGGCCAGAATCTTCGCAACGACCTTGACGGGACAGGCAATGACCTGGATAACCAGGCTTCCCAGGAATTCAATTGACTCGTTTGAGGACTTAGCCCGGACTTTCCGACTTAACTTCGCAACAAGCAAAGTGCATCCCATGCCGGCATATGCTCTGAGAAGAATTTGCCAGAAGGACAACGAATCATTGAGAAAATACCTCGACCGATTCAAAGATGCCGCGCTCAAGGTCCAGGGCCTCACCGAAGCCGTCCACCTCCATTTAATCATTTCAGGATTAGATGGTGACTCCCCTCTTGCTAGATCAATCTACAAGAACCCAGTCAATGACCTCGAGGAATTCCGACGTAGGTCGGATAAATACATCGACGTTGAGGACATGCAAAAGGTTTACGTCGAATCTCGAGGACGAAGCCCGTCACGAAGGAGTCCAAATAAGAAAAACGGTAGAGATCGGGATCAAAAGGGGCCCAAAAGAGGAAACGAAGCTCGTGAGAAGAGGACGGAAGATCGCTCTCCTAGGAGGAAATTTGAAGACTACACACCGCTGAACATGCCCAGGTCTAAGATCTGGAAGGAGGTAGCTCAAACAGAAATGCGAAATGTCGACCGACCTCGTCCCCTCAAAGCAAAGAGTGGACTAGACAGAAGTAAATACTGTGCATTCCATGACCAAAACGGCCATGTTACGGACGACTGTTGGGACCTTCGAGATGCAATCGAAAAACATGTGAGAGAAGGGAAGTTGAAACAGTAAATAATTCGTACACAGGGAAAGAAAAATAACAAGCAAAGACAAAAAAGCCGAAGCCGAAGCCGAAGTCCGAGGAGAGGAGACAGAAAGGATCAAAGGCAGGACCGCAGTGCCAAAGGCAAAGAGGTCGACGATAGAGGTGAGACTCTCCCTGAAGCAGAATTTGGATGTAATGTGATTAGTGGAGCAATGGGTGGAGGAGGAGACTCAGCGAACGCCCGAAGAAAATACTTGAAGGAGGTCATGTCCATCAGAGACCGGCCGACCTTCAAAGTAAAGGACAACGAGCCGGACCCCCCTCTGCTATTTTTTACCAAAGATGAATTGGCAAGGGTTGTACCAGGACACACTGATGGATTGGTGATCACTGGTGTGTTAGTCAATTGCCGAGTTAGGAGAATTTTCATTGATCATGGAAGCTGTGCGGATATAATTCTCTAGGATGCCTTCCAGAGAATGAATTTGGATGAGAAGGACCTGAAACCATGAGTTACCGAGTTACTGGGGTTTAATGGAACGCCGTCCCCCCCAAAGGGTTATATTGACCTGAAACTAACTCTTGGTACGAAGGATTCGTTCCGTACTGGGAGGGTTCGTTTTGTGGTGTTGGACATTTCTTCTTCCTATAACGTGATCATTGGCCGTCCTACGATTCATGAATGGGATATGCTGATATCCAGTAAGCATCAATGCTTGAAGATATCAGGACCGAATAACGAAGTCGTCACAATCAGAGGAGACCAAAAAGAATCAAGGGAATGCTATTATGAGACCTTATGAGTCCATCATGGTGACCCAGCATCCCCCCTCGAATTAGAGGGGAAGGAACGAAGGATCAGTCCTTGAGGGCGGCTGGAAGAGAGGTCAATTTGGTCGAGCTCGACATGAGGGAGGAGCTACAGTCGCCGCGTCCGGAACCCAAAGGCGAGTTAGAAGAAGTCGAGTTCCGTGGAGATGGCGGAGGACACACTAAGGTTGGAAAGTCTTTGGAGGGTGAGTTTCAGAACGAACTCGTTTCTTTCCAAAAGAAAAATTCCGATGTGTTTGCATGGAAGGCTTCGGAGATTCCAGGAATTGATCCAGCGTTTTGCTACCACAAGCTCTCCATGTATCCAGGATCGAGGCCGGTATCCCAAAAGAAGAGGAATATATGGTTGGACAGGCGACAAGCTTTAAGCGAGCATGTGGACGAGCTTATAAAGGCCGGATTTATCAGGGAGATACAGTACACTACATGGCTGTCTAACGTGGTGATGGTTAAAAAACCAAGTGGAAAGTGGAGAATCTGTGTTGATTACACGGATTTAAACAAGGTCTGCCCGAAGGACTCATACCCAATGCCTAGCATTGACCAGCTAGTTGACAATTCATCTGGATTCCAGCTGCTCTCATTCATGGATGCATACTCGGGGTACAATCAGATCCCTTTACACCCAGATGACCACGAAAAGACAGCCTTCATCTCAGAAAAAGGAAATTTTTGTTACAACGTCATGCCTTTCGGCCTCAAGAATGCTGGGGCAACTTATCAAAGAATGATGAACCGAGTCTTCCAGGCGCAGATTGGAAGAAATTTGGAAGTCTACATTGACGACATGATCTTCAAATCTCTAAGCATTTCGGCACACATCGCCAACCTTGGGGAGACTTTTGAGCAGTTAAGAGCTCGGAAGATCAGGCTGAACCCAGCCAAATGTGCTTTTGGGGTACCAGCAGGAAAGTTCCTGGGGTTTATGCTTACTAATCGTGGGATAGAAGTAAATCCTGACAAATGTAGGGCTGTACTCGAGATGAAACAGCCGGAAAACAAGAGGGAGGTCCAACAACTCACAGGCCGCCTTGCCGCACTGACTAGATTCCTGCCCAAGTCGGCTGAGAAGGCTCTGCCTGTTTTCAAACTCCTCAAGAAGGAGGCAGACTTTGGCGTTTGAGAACATCAAGAGTTGTTTAGCTACTTCTCCCGTGTTAACAAAACCAGAGCCCGAGAAACGTTGATTTTGTACCTGTCTGTAGGAGAAGAGGCTATCAGCGCCGCTCTGGTCCGGGAAATAGACAGATCACAGCAGCCGTTATATTTTGTAGGACAGACATTGCAAGGGTCAGAACTCCGCTATCAGAAGCTGGAAAAAGTGGCATTTGCTCTACTGACAACTGCAAGAAGGCTCCGACCTTATTTCCAAAGTCACCGAATTATAGTGCGAACGAACCAACCCATCAGGCATGTGCTACATAAGCCAGACCTAGCAGGAAGAATGATTAATTGGGCCGTCGAACTTTCCGAATTCGACATAATGTACGAACCTCGACAAGCAATCAAGTCGCAGGCACTGGCCGACTTCATCCTGGAGCTAACCCCGGTCAATGAACAAGAGAAGGCGGATAAAGACCTCTGGACGGTATATGTTGATGGATCTTCAAATTCTAAAGGAAGCGGAGCAGGGGTGATCATTGAGAGCCCGGAAGGAGTGTCCATTGAGCACTCACTTCACTTAGCATTTCCGACCTCGAACAACCAAGCTGAATATGAGGCATTTATTGCAGGGATTATGCAAGTAAAAGAGCACGGAGCAAAGAGAATTAAAGTCATGAGCGATTCTCAAGTGGTTACTTCCCAGGTTGAAGGAAAATACCAAGCTAAGGGCCCCCTGATGATGAAATACCTTCAAAGAGTCAAGGAGTTGCTGGCCGAGTTCGACGAGGTATTAATCCAATACATACCTCGGAATGAGAACATTAGGGCCGACATCTTGTCTAAATTGGCGAGCTCGAAGGGTTCTGGCAATCACCGCACTGTGATTCAACAGAGCATTTTAGAGCCGACATGCGTCATGATGATAACAACCGACACGGAAGATTGGAGAAGGCCGATTGTGGCCTACCTTGAAAAAGGAATTGTGCCAGACGACATGCAGGAGGCAAAAAAGCTCGTAAGGAACTCGGCCTGTTTTACTATTGTAGAAGGGAAACTTTACAAAAAGGGCTTCTACGCGCCCATGTTGAAGTGCTTGGACAAGAACGAGGTCGAATATGTACTGGCAGAGATCCATGAGGGCATTAATGGGCATCACATGGGAGGAAAAGCATTAGCCAAAAAGGCACTAAGGGCAGGATATTACTGGCCGACGATGGGGGCAGACGCCATGGAACATGTTCAAAGGTGTGAGCAATGTCAGAAGCATGCACTAATGATTCATGCACCCCCTGAAGAATTGCAAACTATCACGACACCATGGCCGTTCTTTAAATGGGGAATGGATCTTTTGGGACCTTTTGCCGCGGCTGAAGGGCAACTCAAATGGTTGATAGTTGCTGTTGATTACTTCACCAAATGGATTGAGGCTGAGCCCCTCGCCACCATTACCTCAGCAAGAATATGGAGGTTCTTTGAAAGAAATTTGATAAGCCAATTTGGAATTCCTGCAGAGATTGTTACCGATAACGGAACACAGTTTATCGATAAAAAGTTCCAAGAGCTCATGGCTGACTTCAAGATTAAGCACCAGTTTGCCTCAGTAGAACATCCTCAGACCAACGGGCAGGCCGAGTCTGCCAACAAGGTGATAATCAATGGGCTCAAGAAAAGGCTTGACGAGGCTAAAGGAAATTGGGTGCAACAGTACACCTAGTTTTATAGGGATACAGAACAAGCGTTCAATCCGCCACAGAAGAAACCCCTTTCAGGTTGACATATGGATGTGAAGCAATGATTCCGGTTGAAATCGGTGAACCATCCTGGAGAAGGGTACAAAGATTGCAAGGCACGAAAGGCCAAAATGAGGAGGCACTCCTTATTGAGCTCGACTTATTGGATGAATGCAGGGAGAATGCCATATATAAAAATATGATGGCAAAGCGTTTAGTTACTGCTAGATTCAACAAAAAAGTTAGACCTCGGTCATTTCAGAGTGGCGACCTAGTTCTAAGAAGAGCTGACATCGGCAACAAAAATGCCAAAGATGGAAAGCTCGCAACAAACTGGGAAGGCCCTTATAGGATTAAGGATAATCTCGGAAAGGGAGCCTATACTTTGGAAACATTATACAAAAAGCCAGTAAAAAGAACTTGGAACACCGACAAGCTAAAGGTCTACTATAGTTAGGCTTAAAGCACAGTCAATGACCAGATGTATTTCTACGCAAATAAGACGAGTTGTTAAGCTCAGTCAGTAGGTAGATTTATTTCAAGGCAAATAAGCGAGTTATTGAGCTCGGTTTTGTAAAGAAATTTCATTTTAAATAAATGAGTAGTTCTATAAATTTTGTTACCAAAAACTTCTATTTAAGACTCTGACGTGTCACGATCAAATATGAAATGAATTTTTGTTGACGAACAAAAAAAAATACTTTCTAGATCGGCCAACAAAGACTCGCGATTCGCAAGACGAAAAAGATGAGATTAAAGTGGTACAACAAAATTGACGATCTCGGAGCAATAGAATTGAAATTTATAACTTTTAAGTCGACCTAACGCGACAATGTTTACAAAATGTATTAAGAGACAAGGTCGGTGTTCCGCCCCCTCTATTACATTACTAGAGGAGTGAACCTAGCAAGTTCTGGTTTCAGCCTCTTCCTCATTCAAGTCGGAACCCGGTGTCCCTGGAACTATGGCGCCGTCCTTCACATCGTAAGACACGTCCATTCCATCGGTAATAAGCCCGGGGTTCAGAACCCGGGCTTGAGCAATAACATTGTCGAAGGCCTGGACGGCCGCATTCATCACCATGGCTTTAGCTTCTTCAAAATCGGTCGTGGTCTGGACAATTTGGGACCGAAGTTCCTGAAGCCGGGCATCCTTGTCTTCCATTGATTTGGAGAAGGTTTCCTTCTCAGCATTCAACTCATTGGCTTTGGAGGTGGCCGACTCCAAATCTTTCTTCACCATGTCCACTTCCTTACGAAGGTCTTCAACCTTGGCCTCCAAGTCCGACTTCGACTGGCCCAGCTCTGCAACCTTGGCAGAAAGAGATGACTTGGCAGCATTGGCTAGGTCCAAGTTCTGAATGAGGTCTTGGAAGATCTGGATTAAGGAGGTAGTCTTCAACGAATCCTCTTCCATCCGGGTCAGCATAGCCCTCACAGTAGAGGTCAAGCCCGAATCTATAAAGAGACTTGGAGGAGGCTTTAAGGCGGCTCTAAGGCGGTTGGAAACTCCCGACCTCCACAACTCCCCTGGCTCTAAGCTAATCAGATTACTCTGAGGAGCGAGGGGAGGAACTGGACATGGGGAAGACGGGGCAATGGGGGCCTCAGTAGCCACCACCTCAGCAACGGACGAGCTATCACCGAGTATAATATCTACCCGTCTGCGCTTGGAAGCTTCGGGTTCGAGAGGAGCAGGGTCTCTCGATTTTCCCTTTCCGGACTTCTTGGGCAAATATTTCTTGTATTCGGCTGACGTCATGCTAGCTGCAAACGAAGGTCAAAGTTCGGATCAGGATACTACAAGTAAGTTAAAGCAAGTAAAAATAATATAAACTTGACGTACATACCGAGCTCATAAATGGCATCGTCACCAAATTTACCTACTATGCCAGTTGCCGATGTCGACCTCGTCACGCCGGGGTCGAGCTCTTCTCCAAAACATGAACTCGGTGATTTAGTCAGGATCTCCCCCATCCCGGTTATCAACACGGAACTCGGATTCGCGGTCTCCTCCATGCCAGTCTCCATCAAGCACCTTAGCTTTTCAATCTCCTTTCCGATTTTCGACTCTTTCTCCAGACACTCAGGTTCCTAGAAGTCTTCTACCTCGACAACGGACTCATCGTTCCCGTCCTTCTCCGCTTCGATCTCGGCTCCTTCGTTCTCATCATCTTCTATCTCGGCTCCTTCGTTCTCCTCCTCTTCTATCTCGGCTCCCTTGGCCGCAGTCATCTCCATCATCTTCTTTTCCGAGTCATCTCTTACGCGCTCCGACACGTCAATCTCCTCCGCGGATGCGTTGCCGTTGGCAACCTCGGATTCCGCCATCTCGGTCTCTTCTTCATCCGCATCATTCTCCTCATCTTCATCATCATCATTGATGATTTCATCTTCTTCATTAATCAGATCAAAACGTCCAGGCAAGTATTTTGTTATGAAGGCCATTAGAAAATCCTTCCACATAATATTAAAGTCGCGGTAGTTCCATGTACGGAACTATTTGATTGCGCTTCCTCTGAGTCTTCTCATGGCTACCTGCCATTTGTCCTTCGTCCAGTTTTTTTCTTTCCGAAAAAATTCCTTCAAACAGAGAAGCCAATCTAATGCTTCATCCTTATCTACATGGAAGAGTGGCACCTCCAACTCGCTCTTTTTCTTCATAGCTCTGATACCAATTTGTTAGAATTGAATATCCACATAGATGCAAGAGACAACTATACTTGTGTATCTACAAAAAAACTTTTCTTTTTTCTATTCTTGCTTTCTTGCTCTTCCTCTTTTTTCTCTTGATCTATATTTCATACAAACTATCAAAGGCTATTTATAAGCTATAAAACTGACCAACATAACTCCACACATAACACCCTCATTACTTTATAACTGACATAACTGACTCATTACTTTATAACTTACATAACTGACTCATTACTTTATAACTGACATAACCGACTCATTAATATTCTAACTGACATAACTGATTCATTAAGAAAAAATGGACAATTAAAATTTATCCCAACAAGAAGATGGTCAATTTTTTTTTTAACATGTTTCTATTTCAGTTGGCTTGTCCTGGTTGCAATCTTGATTAGTGGCTATCATTTTCGCAATGCTATTAAGCAACTCGTTCCTTGATGGTGTATTGGGTTCCTTCATAAACACCCATTCTTGGCACAAAAAATATCATTCAACCAGCCAGTGAGAGTTGTACTCCAGCTTCGTGTCATCAGCGTTAGCATCATAGGGTATTTGGAACTTTCCATATCTTTATTGTATGGCGAACAAATAGTTGGGAGTAATAGAATCGGGATCTTCAACTCGGACACCAAGTTCAGTTCTTTTTTTTTCTTTTTTTTTGGCTCTCATATGGATCTTAGTTACAGTAATGATTGAAGAGAAGGGCTCCACGTAATGGTTTGGTGCGGGTCTCCATGTTGACCGGGGTCTCATTTTTGTTAACAGAAAATGGTTCCAACATTGGGAGGAACACAAGCCGACTTGTGTCTCATAACAAAATTTCAGTAAGTTTTCCTTTCTTTCTATCTTGTGGGGGACCCGCCATTTTTATAAGAAATATCATCTATTACCCAAAGTTTCACTTGACTTTCATGAGAGGCTAATATAATCTTCGGAAGATAGATCCGATGGTGAGAGAGCGAGAGGCCAATTGAAGAAGCCCCATAATTTTTTCCTTTTTTATTTTTTATTTTATTTTTTATTTATTTATTTTTTATAGTGAGCCTTCAAATCTCTTCGGGTGGGAATGTTTGCATATATAGTAGGATTCAATCTCCCATTTCATCAGTTTTCTTTTTCTTTTCGCCAAATTTAAATATGCATAACACGACTAATACTACCGCAATAATGAACTGCCATTTCCAAACTAATCACTAGGAATCATAGCGAGCTGGATTGCTCCAAATGGGTCGAATGCTTCATAGGCCGGATCTGCAGCCTGCTCTCTTGGCTTCTCAGCCTGCTCATGTAACCTTTGATGCTTTTGCTTGGTTGGCGTGACGAAGAACCAGGTCTGTCTCTGCGAGACCGTTGGTGAGATGACATCCATCTTCATAGGGTGATCAATATACCTGTCAAAATGGGCCAGAGCCCAAGGGCCAGCCCTTCACCCACATTTTTCAGCCCTATTTTTTTTTTGCCCACATTTAATAGGGCTATTTTTGACCCTAGCCCCACTGACCCTCATCTCTTTTGGGTTAACCCAATAACCCTACGGGCCAGCCCATGGTTTTTCCCTAATTATCTTGTGGGGGACCCACCAGTTTTATAAGAAATATCATCTATTACCCAAAGTTTCACTTGACTTTCATGAGAGGCTAATATAATCTTCGGAAGATAGATCCGATGGTGAGAGAGCGAGAGGCCAATTGAAGAAGCCCCAAAAATTTTTCCTTTTTTATTTTTTATTTTTTTATTTTTTATTTTTTTATTTATTTTTTATAGTGAGCCTTCAAATCTCTTCGGGTGGGAATGTTTGCATATATAGTAGGATTCAATCTCCCATTTCATCAGTTTTCTTTTTCTTTTCGCCAAATTTAAATATGCATAACACGACTAATACTGCCGCAATAATGAACTGCCATTTCCAAACTAATCACTAGGAATCATAGCGAGTTGGATTGCTCCAAATGGGTCGAATGCTTCATAGGCCGGATCTGCAGCCTGCTCTCTTGGCTTCTCAGCCTGCTCATGTAACCTTTGATGCTTTTGCTTGGTTGGCGTGATGAAGAACCAGGTCTGTCTCTGCGAGACCGTTGGTGAGATGACATCCATCTTCATAGGGTGATCAATATACCTGTCAAAATGGGCCAGAGCCCAAGGGCCAGCCCTTCACCCACATTTTTCAGCCCTATTTTTTTTTTGCCCACATTTAATAGGGCTATTTTTGATCCTAGCCCCACTGACCCTCATCTCTTTTGGGTTAACCTAATAACCCTACGGGCCAGCCCATGGTTTTTCCCTAATTATCTGATTTCTTTTTCTAGTCGAGGTTATCATCCTCAATTAATCGTTATTGCTCGGTTTGAACTCCATTTAGGTTTGATGCTTTCTCAAATCTGCGCTTGTCTTTGCTTCCCCAAATCCGAATTTTGATGCTTCGTGCCTTCTCATATTGTTTCACCTCCATTTTTTTTATGTGTGTGTGTAGGTTTTTGCCTTTTCTTTTGGTTACCATAGGAGATATCTATTTTCTCTTGGAATTCATTCTTAATTTCGTTTTCAAATGATCTTTTTAGCCGTGTCTGAAGATCGAGAATTAGGGATTTCTTTTGTTCACTTCCGATATGATTTTGTTGATTCCGTTGCAGATCGATTTCATCATACTCTGATTGTTGTGATTCATCATACTCCAATTATTTATAGGGAATAACATCTGTCATTTTAAAGGAAGCTTTTATCATTTTAGATCCTGACCGTTGATTTTCGTCCATAAATGGTTATGATTTATTGTATCAAAATTATTAATTAATAATAAATTTGGCCCATTAAGTTTGACCCAATAGATTATAACCGTTGATGGATGAAAATCAACGGTTATGATCTAAAATGATATAAATATCCTTTAAAAGGATAGATGTTTTTCCCTTTTTTATACTTGTAATTTATTTTCATTTATAATCTTTTATAATTATATCTTAATCGTTAATTTTCATCAATTAACGGTTGCCATTTATTACGAATTAATGATTAATTAATAAATTTGATTTTAGAAAATCTTAATTTTTAATTGACGGAAGTCAATGGTTAAGATATGATTGTAATAAGTCATAAATGAAAGTAGATTGTAAGTATAACATTCCCCTAAAATAATATAAAAATAATTAATATTATATAAATTTAAATTCTAAAAAGGATTTGTTACGATATGAAAGATCGTAAATATCCAATCGGAGATTGGTAATTTAATATTGGATCTGTTTGCCCTCTAATGTTACGATCTAATCAATTGTAAATGTCCAATCGGAGATTGGTGATTTAATATTGGATCTGTTTTCCCTCTCTCAGCTGTTATGGAATATTTCCATATCCTAACCACCTACCCAAGGATCCCTTAAAAGATAATTACCCAATTATCCTAACAATATAAAACAGTAAGACTGCTAAGGATAGAGTCTATATCTCAATAGAAAGGAAGTTGAATCATACTACAACTGGGAGATCTACACAAGCCCAAGAGGTAACCCTTATAAATAAGAGGTTAAAGACCCCAGGTACGCAGGCTGAAACCTTATCCCTTAGCTTGTCACTATGGACACACCCCACGCCTTGACTATGTCGTTATATTATAGTGCACAGTGATTCGCTTATCTTTAGGGTACCTCTCCTATAGGTACCTGAGAGAGGGCAAACATATCCAATATTAAATCACCAACCTCAGATTGGACATTTACGATTGGTCAGATCGTAACATTATAGGGCAAACAGATCCAATATTAAATCACCAATCTCCGATTGAATATTTACGATCTATCAGATCGTAACAGGATCCAATAAACAAAATACATAAATAACTAAAGTGCAAATTATTTATTCTCTTACTCATTAATCATTAAGAATAATATTATCACTATTACGACTATCAGCATTTATTAGTGACATAACTAATTCATCATCTTGATTATTAGGATAATCATTTGACTCATCTCTCTTTTCTTCTTCAACAATCTTGAAGTCTTCTTATATTTTCTCTTATAGTTTTTTATTTTATTTTCCTTATTAATAATAATTTTTAAAACTTTTAAAATTTAAATCATATATTAAATCTTCTTTAATTAAAAATTATAAATTTTGATTTAATTTTTGTATCGTATGATACATGATACAGATCGTATGATACACGATACAGTATCATATCGTTCGATACAAATCCATTTCTGATATATCCCACGATACATATCGTTGGGCTTGTAAATCGTTTTGTATCATATGAATTATATCTTATATCGTACGATACTGATAACTATGATATCTGTATCTATACCATTTGCATATTTTTTTTAATCTATATTATCACAAAGGATATTATATTTTACTATTATATTCATTATTCAGAATTATTAATTTAACGATTAAAAGCATACAAATTATGAATTTCTTAATTTCTCAGTTATAATTTACTTTTAAACATTTTATTAAATATTTTGTAAGGTCTTAACATTATATAAAATATATTTATAAAAAAGTTTCATTATTACTCGTGTTTGTTTTTCCAACCCGATGAGGTGGTTCCTCGAGGCTTGAAAATTGAAATACTATAGTTATCTATAATAAAAAAGAATATAATAATGCATTTTATTTACAAATGAATTTTTGTATAAAACTTGCTTCAAATTCTCTCTTGTATTATAAATCATTCTCTCTTGTATTTGAGGATTTAGATTAAATTCTTTTCAATTCTATGATTAAATTGTTTCAAAACCAAACCAGGTAAGGCATATTCTTGATCACCTTCTGTAGGAGTACCAACTTTAACAAATTAAACTTTAGAAAACAAACGCATAGGCAGCCTTTCTGTCAAATGTTAGCGAATCATATTCATCTATGTATAATCAAGTAAATGAGATATTCTTGTCCTAACTACTAACAAAATGGTGTGCCTCTGGACACATTGTAATAATATAATGCCTAAAGTCCTAATTGTAACTTCTATGATGACATTCTTGTGTCCAAAATCCTTTTCACCACATCTCCTACAAAAGAATCAAAGCAAGATGAGCAGCAACCTCTAATCAGACTTGTTTGTCCACTAGCCATTAGTTCAACGTGGGGACAGATGGATGGTGGAGGCACGATGCAAACTTCACTCTTCTTGTGCTCAAGATCACATGCTGCGAGTATGGTATGCGTAGAACTCCTTGCAATCTCCTTGAAGGTACTATAACCTGAATCAATACATAAAAGGCATTTAGAAGAATTCGATAACAGTGATCAAAAAGCAAATAAATGGAACCACGAAGCAATTTCCCTGTTAAAAGAAATCATCATGGAAAGTGGAAACGTATTCCATTGTTTGATTGGAAGTGGATTAACACACACACATGGGTGCCTCTGTGAAGGTTCTCTTCACATGACTGGATGAATGATGATGAACCATGCTCTAACCCTCCCTTGTCCCTTGCCATACGAGGAAGGGGAAATTGAAGAAATAAACTATCTCTGGCTGATGGAATAAAAACTACTCTTACCTATATCAATATCTCGAGACAAGCTCTTCAGGTGGCTTTTAACCATTGACTGCAACTGCTCCTTC
>JAVKPL010013308.1:0-69648 GCA_032173675.1 Gastrolobium villosum | reverse complement strand
ACCAGCATTTCTCCTTCTAATGTTACGCTCACGTAACAATGGTTTCCTGATAGAAGAAGCAACAACCTTGCTTCGAACCTTCAATTTCTTCATTGACACAGCCTCAGAATCCGAATCTTTAGTTTCACTCACAGAACTACCCGTTGCGGAAACCTCACCTTTATTCTCCACAACAATTCTTTCACCTACATCCTCACTATCATTAACACGTTCTTCAAATTCAAAGCTTTCTTTCACTTCCGTTTCAGGTTTATCCCTATTCATCACCTTAACATGTTCTTCTTCTTCTTCTTCTTCTTTATTAAAATCTCCATCTTTCTTTACCAATTGGCTTTTATCTAAAAAACTCGACAAAGCTTTCTTCGCCACCATGGCCTTTTCCCTCAATTCGCGACTCTTGTTCACTGCTCGCTTGAACCAGCAGTAAGGGCAGAAGAACTTACCAGAATCATCGAATTTAGGTTCGGAACCGATGCAGTTGGCATGGACAGTTACGGGGCAACCGTTTTCGCTACAAACCAACGCTCCCTCGCTTTTATTGCAACATATGCAGATATTCTCGTCCAACAAATCGACAGGTTCGGAATGATGATCGATGCAATCAGGTAACGGGACGTGTGGCTGATCATCGTCGCTCTCGCTATCAAACGCTACGCTTGCGTCGAGTTCGTCCTGCTTGGGAATTTAGAGAGAGAAAGGGTTAACAGAAAAATGAGGTGTGGAAATTAAAGAAGAAAGGAAAGGAGAGGAAGGTAGGGCACCGAACCTGAGGGGAGGAGAGGAGAGGAATGGCGGAGAGAGAAGGAGGAGTTGTCGACGGCGTACGCCTTCGTCCGCCGAGAGTCTTTCTTCTCATAACTCACTAATTCGAAGGAAAAAGTTCAATGTTCCCCCTAAAACCAAGGTGGGTGAGTGAGTGAAAGAGTGAGCGACCTCAATCAAACTCGTAAGCTGCTGCACAATATTTGATGCGCTTAGTTGTGGGCCAATATCGACTTTCATGTGTATTAATTTGATTCGAGTACGGAGTCATTTTAAAATGAAATTATATATTTATTAACTTTTTATATTTTCTTCCTTTCATATATATATATATATATATATATATATATATATAAAAGAAGAGATATTCTCATTACCAAAAATTTTCACTATCAACTTACTACCTATCTAATCATTATTGCATTAATATTTTCTCTCTCTTCAAAATATTTTTAACATTCTCTCTTTGATCCAATGGTGATGTGATGGGTAGTAAGTTAGTAGTAAAAAATTTTGATAGTTAAAATATCCTCACTCCATATATATATATATATATATATATATATATATATGGGGTAGGATATTCTTACACTGGTGTAAGAGTTAGAAGTCTTACACTAAATCTTGATCATTGATCTACCTGTATCCAATGACTCACGTTATTAAAAAATTTGAGCCATTAGATATAAGTCGGATCAGTGGACAAGATTGAGAGTGTAACTTACACTGGTGTAAATTGATCCTGATCCTATATATATATATATATATATATATATATATATATATATATATATATATATATATATATATATATATGGGCAAGTTATATTTACAAACTTTTCTGTTTACAAACTACACTATACTCTCCCGTGAGAATATAAACTTTTGCAAACTACACTATGTTCCCCCGGGAGAATATAATGTAATTTGTAAAAAAATTCCAAAAAATTTGGATCATGTCCCATATATATATATATATATATATATATATATATATATATATATATATATATATATTATCTTAAAGAATACGATTTTTTTTTTATTTTGTGAATCGATTGTGTTTTGTGAAAAAAATTAAATAAAATGCCACAAATTAAGGTCATTTTACTTAAAATGACATAAAATTTTGTTTTTTAAAATATCAAATATTTTTTTTCCTGATTATTATAAGAGAAGTTATAATTACTACTATTTTTTTCTTATTATTTATTCTTAATCATTAATTTTCGTCAATTTAATAATTATAATTTATTAGATAATACTTATTAATTAATTATTGATTTCTAATAAATTGTAATTAGATAAAAATTAAAATTAAAATTTAATAATAATTGATAATAAAAATAATAATAATAATAAGGGTTTGATGCTTGTCATTTAAAATGAAATGAGTTACGTTATTTTAATAGTGAGATAGACATAAGGAATGAAAATAATGGGAGAGAAAGTTGTTGTTGTTTTTTTAATTTAAATTTTAAATAAAAATTTATTTTATACATGTCTCTCTTAAAATAACATAACTTTATGTAATCGTCTAAAATGACAAACACTCTTCCTAATAATAAATATAACTTCTCCCGTTAAAATAATCATATGGAAACAAAGACTAAATTATGGAGGGCATGAAGGATTAATTAGGTTCTTCTTTTGAAGGTTTGAAGTCGTCTTCTTTGTTGAAGCAAAAGGATTATTGTTTTGTGTCTAATTTTGTTTTAGTTCTTCTCTTTTAGTTGCAGGTGTTTTGTCTAGGGGGTTTCCTAGGTGGGTTTTGGGGCTGTTGTTGTGGTGGTTACTTTTTCTGTTTTGTGGTTTCCTATGAGGGTTTTACTTTTTGTTTTCCACTTTCTTTTCAGCTTTGTGGTTTCTTTTGGCGGATGCCTTATCATTTCTTGAATTATTTCTTTCCATACAATAATATTATCCATACGCAGATCCTTGAAATGGTCCATATTTTGATGAATGGTAGCTTGATGGAACATTTTGACATTACTTTAAATTTTTGAAGGATTTATTTGATCTAAATTGGAGACCAATTTTATGTGGAGTGAATGTTTGGAGGACTAAATTAGTAGTTTAGTCTTGTATTATTACTTGATGTGAAATCTGGTTATAATGTTAATTAAGTTAGAGAGCATGGAAAGTTTCCTTTTTTTATTTCTTAAAATTAGTTATCCTTTGCCTATGACTTTTTATCTCTTGTGATTTGAGTTGAAGTCATCGTGTGGCGGCACCATTCAAAGCCTGATAAGCTTGAAACCATCCAAATTCAGGACATAATAATGGAAACCGTCCAAATTCAGGACATAATAATGGAAAATAATTCTTTTAATGGAGGCACAAAAGAGGTATCGGAAAGGTATGTAATTTAAGACTTTAAGTGCAATATCGTTTTATTTTTGGCAATTGACTTATAGCACATTTTTACCACCTAATGGGAAAAGACCCTTGTCGTAATAGCACACTATGCTAGTTTGATTATTTAAGCCCATAATTGTAGAGTTCTAAAGTTCCTGGACATTTTAGTCTATATGTTGAAGCACAAGTTGTATAAACCAATGTTATTAGAACCAGACCGGTCATTGACCCGGTCGAGGTACCGGGTCACTGGGTCAATGGTTCAACCGATGGGTCACCGGTTGAACCGCATGAACCTTATATATATATATATATATATATATATATATATATATATATTATACTTAATTATATAATGAATATATTAAATGGTGCCATTTACATAATAACCTGACGTAGTTTAGTGGTATTTGCTATGTTGTTTATCCTTAATGCAAGGGGTTCGAACCCTAATACATGTTCGAGTCTCACTTGTTTCAAAAAAATATTTTATAACAAATTTTGAAAAACCGATTTGAAGAGAAAACTGGTTTACCAGTTGAACCGTGGTTTATGACCGGGGTCACTAGGGCCGATTTCCGGGCCAATCCGACCTGTGTGAGTGTAATACTAAGCTGCTGCACAATATTTGATGCGCTTACTTGTGGGCCAATATCGACCTTCATGTGTATTAATTTGATTCGAGTTAAAATGAAATTATATATTTATTAACTTTTTATATCTTCTTACTTTCATATATATATATATATATATATATATATATATATATATATATATATTGTTTTAAAGAATATAATTTTTTATTATTTTGTGAATCGACCGTGTTTTGTAAAAAAATTTAATAAAATGCCACAAATTAAGGTCATTTTACCTAAATGACATAAACTTTTGTTCTTTAAAATATCAAATACTTTTTTTCTTATTATTATAAGAGAGATTATAGTCACTACTATTTTTCCTTTTCTTATTATTTGTTCTTAATCGTTGATTTTCATCAATTTAATAATTATAATTTATTAAGTCATATTTATTAATTAATTATTAATTTATAATAAATTATAATCATTATGTGGATAAAAATTAAAATTAAGATTTAATAATAAATGATAATAAAAATAATAATAATAAATATAACTTCTCCCATTAAAATAATCATATGGAAACAAGATTAAATTATGGAGGGCATGAAGGATTAATTAGGTTCTTTTGAAGGTTTGAAGCCGTCTTCTTTCTTGAAGCAAAAGGATTATTGTTTGGGTTTGATGTTTGTCATTTTAAATGATATAAGTTATGTCATTTTAGGAGAAAGATAGACACAAAGAATAAAAATCATGTGGAAGAAAATATGTGATTTTTTTTTAATTTTAATTTTAAATAAAAAATATATTATTTTGTAGCGTGTACAAAAAAAAATGACATCACTTTATATTATTTAAAATGACAAACACTTTCATAAAAAAAAAATGACAAACACTTTTCCCTTTTGTCACGTGTATAGTTTTGTTTTAGTTCTTCTAGTTGCAGATGTTTTGTCGAGGGGTTTCCTATGTGGGTTTTGGGGCAGTTGTTATAACACCTCATATATTTAAATGTGAAATTCTATATTATAATGTGAAATGAAAGTTGGTGGATTAGTGAAAATCCAAGGATTATGGCCAAAATGGGCATAAAGGGCAAAACGGTAATTGACCAGCCGTGTATTCTGAGGCGTAAATACTGAGTTGGAGGTTTCATATGACAAAAATAATGCTGGAAATGGAATCAGGGCGGAAAATTGAGTGAATAGGCAAATTTGGGAAAAATTGATGAATAGTGATTTTTTTAAGTGTTAAATATTGTGGTGTGAGTGTACCGATAGGTGTGAAATTTTTATCAATATTTTGGAGAAATAAAAATATGTCATGGACTGGAAAAATATGTAGATTAAGAATTTATGATCGGAAATTTTATCGGGATTAAAGTTAGATCGCGTGTGGGACCCGTGTGACCGAAGTCACTTAGCCTCCCACCCTTTTTCTCCTTTTCTTTCCTTCTTCTTCCTCTTGTTCCCGTGGAGTTCCTCTTTCACCCCAAAAACACACCCATTTCTTCACATTTCATCATTTCTTCATTTCTTCACCAAATCTCTTGATTTTGGTGTTGAAATCTATTGTAAACAACCTTCTAGATCTTTTGGTAACACTTACAATCCTTGAATCCATCTCTTGGCTGCGTTTTTGGCCAAAAACAGATCCGACCCATTGATGTTCTTGGAGCTTTCTTGGAGTTTTGGTCTTCCTTTGGCTTAGTGGAGCCTTGGTGGTGAGCATACACTTGATTGTGAGTATACTTGTGGTATTTTTGTGGTTGATTTTGTAGATCTAGGAATTTATGCTCTAAACCTTTAATTTTAGATGTGTGATGATAGAGAGCCCAAATGGAAAAATGCTATTAGATGAAAATGCCTTAGAATCATGCTTGTAAGCTAGAAATGCTATGATAATTTTTGGTGAAAAAATGAGATTTTTAACTTAGGAAAATTTGAGGAATTTTCATGAAAATTGAGGTTTGGGTGTAATTTGGATTTGATGATTGTTGTAGGGTGCCTCACACGGACGTGATTGTGAAAGGTTGATTTGGAGCATACGTTTGGAACGGATTGGCTTAGTGTTGAGGTAAACTCTTGGAACTTGGGTTTAATCCCTAGTGTGCTCCACCACACCTAGTGGAAGGTTGTGGTTGGATTATGTGTTTATGGCATTATGTGATTGTGTGCTTGTATGCATATTGCTTGGATTGTATGAAAAATTGTTTGGTCACTGGCCAGTTGACGTGTGTTGGGTTTGGACATCCGCTGGATCATTTCGATGGCGAAGTGCCAGTTGGGTATGCCATGGGGTCGACTCATGGGAGCGGCACCAGGATGAGCCAAACGTGGGACATCCGCCGGATAGGGCTCATGAGGAGTTCCGGTTGGGTTGGCCATGGAGTTTTCTCAACCATGGGAGAAGCTCTAGGATTGTCTCGGGAGTTATATGATGGAGTCCTTGAACATGAATCCATGCGTGGATGTTCTCGGGTTGTCTCCAGTTGGTTGGTGATATTGTATTGCTTGCATATTACATAATGTCATATTTATACATTTGAGTGAGGCATGGAGTTGAGAGAGCCTCTAGCTCCATTGGTTTACTGAGATATATATGTATATCTCACCCCGTGTTTGGGGGACCACATTTCAGGTCACTATGAGCCGGGAGGAGCTTCGGGCAAGAAGCCCGCTTAGTGGACAGTGGGTTTGCATGCGGTGCATTGGGATTGCATGACATTTTGGAGGAGGACTATGGATTGCACATAGCATGACATTAGTATTTTGAGACTTAGGTCATGAACATATTGCATGATGTTATTGCCATGCTTTTTGTAGTGTTCATGATGGTATACTAAGTCTTGTTTATTGTTTATTATTCATGACATGGATAATTGTATATTTTGAGTGAGCATGGGACTTGTCCATGGCCACATTCATTGCCTTTGAAGTCTTGATGATTATGTTGTAAAATGGTCCATATTTGTATGTGAATGGCCATTATATTGAGGACTTTGTAAAGGATGTATGTTTTAATGGAAATGCATGATGGAAGGGCCTAGAGCCTACATTAGGATGTGTTTAAGTGTTGTGTGGAGTACTAAGGTGTTTGGGATGGATTACACAACCCTTTTTGGGCTTAAAATGCTGAAATCTGTTACTTTTGCTGCATAGTAATCGATTACCCAAGCATGGTAATCGATTACCATGCAACAGGGGACGAAATTTGGCTACTGTCTTCACTGGTAATCGATTACTGAGGCTTGGTAATCGATTACCATGTGAGGTAATCGATTACCCAAGGTTGGTAATCGATTACCAGAACAGAGGAGATGAAATTTTAGCTACTGCCTCATTTTTGACAGGTGGTAATCGATTACCACCCACTGGTAATCGATTACCACAGTGTAATTTTCGAAAATTCAGGTTTTTCTAGACTAAAAGAAAGGGGCTTAACTTGATGGGTAGAACTCCAAATGGTACGTGGTTTGAAACCACGCGTGGATAACGTAAAGGACTATAACATGGTAAAACGTGAGAGTAAGATGGTGAGTTTAAATGAATTGAATAAAAATAAAGATAAGTGATGTTAGTAAAATGTATGATTCCGCGAATTGCATTTACAATTATAGTGTTATTTTAATTGATTACGGAAAAAGTTATTGTTATGAGAAGAAAGATGATGTTGTTAAGAAAAAAAGTTGCCCGTAATTTAATTAACTCAATTACTATGATTGTAACTGCGCTTAATATCATAATCAATGTTAACAATACCGGTGTACAACGGGCTGTTACATTTTATGGTATCAGAGCAGTTTTGTGAGGGAAACTCTGATTGTGTATGTTGTATCTTGTGTGCCATAGCTATCTGTGAACTATTTATGATTAATGTATATGTGATTCCTCAGTGTGGGTCTGATCAACTCATTCCTTTGTGTTACATGTACAGATATCATGAGTAGGGCGCGTGGTCGCCGTGGGGCACGTGGTGCAGGTCCTTTGCCACCGGATCCGGTCACTGCAGTTCTGAATGCTCTGCAGGCGGAAACGGCTGCAAATAGAAATATGACTGAAAACCTGATGAAGACTAATCAGGATATGATGCAGGCCTTTATGGCTGAGATGAGGGCCGATAGAGACCGTCATAGGAGGGATAATTCACCTCCACACACGGCTACGATGACTCCTACACCGACGCCATCTGTTACTCCTCAACAGGGGGAGAGTGGGGCTAATCACCACACTGGTGAGGCTAGTCATCATACGACTGACCCTAGCTATGTTCCTGATCCATCATCTGTTGCCCAATCCACTGGGGCTGCGGGGCAGGTGCTTGATAATGCTGATGATGAGCGTAGGCTCATATCTTTTAGGAAACATAAGCCACCCGCATTTCTGGGGTCAAGGGACCCAAAGGAGGTTACTGCTTGGTTGAGGGGAATGGATAAGATTTTCCAAGTAATGAGATGCCAAGATCCGCAGAAATTGTTGTATTCGGTTTATATGCTGGAGGGTGATGCCCAGGAGTGGTGGGACAATGTGTCTCGCCCATATGTTATTCAGGGTGAGGTTGTTACTTGGACGATGTTCGAAGGTCTGTTTCATGAAGAATATTTTCCCCGTGATGTTCGGGAGGCAAAGCAAGGTGAATTTGATAGTTTGGTACAGGGAGTCATGACTGTGGATGCCTATGTGGCAAAATTTAATGAACTTGTCAAGTTTGCTAACTACGGGGGTACTCTACCTACTCCGGAGTTCTTGTCAGCTAAATTCCAAAGAGGGCTGAATGAAAAGATTGCTAAGAGGATGTCTAATACTGCGGTGAGAAACTTTGCTGACTTGGTGACCCAATGCAAGAGGGTCGAGACTGTTTATGGGAGGTATCCAAAATCGGATAAGGCAAAAGAGCAAGATGTTAAGAGGACACCTGGTCCTTCTGGAAATACTAATAGAGGAGGTTTCAATAATCATAACAGGGGTAGGGGGTTGCATGTGAGGCAGCCTCCTGGACAGTTCAAGAGGGGTGGAAACCCTGGTGCTGGTGGTGGTGGTGCTGCGGACAGATATTTTACCCCACGATGTGGGAAGTGTGGGAAATACCACAAGGGTGTATGTGGTGCTGGTCCGTTGTCATGTTTTAAGTGTGGTCGGAATGGCCACTTTGCAAGAGAGTGTCCGTCTTCTTCGGGGCAGGCTGCGAATCTGCAGGCCTTGCCGACAGCTACTACTACTGCTACTCCTACTGCTGCTGTTCCTACTGTGGGACGAGTTTATACTACAAATGCGCAACATACTGAAAAAGCTCCGAATTTGGTAAAAGGTATAATTTTCCTCTCTAATGTTGATTTGTCTGTATTATTTGATTCGGGAGCAACACATTCTTTTGTGGCAGACTATGTGGCTAAGGCGTTGGACTTAAAGGTAACACGAATGGTTCCTCCGATGCGTATTACTACCGCTACAGGAGAGGTTAGTGAATCGTCTTGGATTTGTGAAGATGTGAAGTTCACCTATTTAGGCAGGGGTTACACCATTGATTTAATTATCTTACCCCTGGCCTCTGTCAATTTGATTTTGGGGATGGATTGGTTGTCTCGGAACTGCGCAATGATTGATTGCTGCGGGAAGAGGTTGTTGTTGTCTCACGAGAGGCCGACTGTTTGTCCGTCTTTGTATTTGTCTGTTAGTCAAACTGTGAAAGCCTTGAAGGCTAGAGATTTGGGGTATGTCTTGTTGGGCGGATTGGTGGGTGATAAAAAGAAGGAGATTTCTTCAATTCCGGTTGTTAACGAGTTTGAGGATGTATTTCCTGATGAGATACCGGAATTCCTGCCTGAGAGAGAGATTGAATTCTCGATTGACCTATTGCCTGGTGTGGGGCCGATCTCCTTGGCTCCATACCGGATGTCGCCACTTGAGTTGGTCGAGTTGAAGAAACACATTGAAGAATTATCTGCGAAGAATTTTATTAGGCCGAGTGTGTCTCCGTGGGGAGCACCGGTGATATTTGTGAAGAAAAAGGATGGTAGCATGAGATTGTGCACTGACTACCGATAGTTGAATAAAGTGACTATTAAGAACCGGTACCCATTGCCACGTATTGATGATTTATTAGATCAGTTGAGGGATGCCTGTGTGTTTTCGAAGATTGATCTCCGGTCCGGATATCACCAGATTCGGATTAAACCGGAGGATGTACCTAAAACAGCTTTCCGATCCAGATATGGACATTTTGAATATCAAGTGATTCCTTTTGGGCTTACTAATGCCCCTGCGGTGTTCATGGATTATATGAACCGCATCTTTAAACCGTATTTGGACCAGTTTGTAATTGTATTTATTGATGACATTTTGATCTATTCTAAGAGTAAGGAGGAGCACATCGACCATTTGAGGATTGTGTTGCAGGTGTTGAAAGATAAGAAGTTATATGCTAAACCGTCTAAGTGTGAATTCTGGTTGTCTGAGGCGCAATTTTTGGGTCATGTTATTTCTGCAAGCGGTGTTGCAGTGGATCCAAGCAAGATTGAAGCGGTGAGCGACTGGGAACGACCTAAGACTGTGACTGAGATTAGAAGTTTTCTGGGGCTTGCTGGCTATTATCGCCGATTTATACAGGGATTTTCTGCAATGGTTCTACCGTTGACCCGATTGACACGAAAGGATACTCCTTTTGTGTGGACCCAGGAATGTGAGGACTGTTTTCTGCAACTGAAAGAGAAATTGACCACTGCTCCGGTGTTAACTCTACCTGATCCGGAGGGTGAGTTTGTGTTATATTGTGATGCTTCTAAGAAAGGTTTAGGGAGCGTACTGATGCAGGAAGGAAAAGTGATTGCTTATGCGTCTAGGCAGTTAAGGCCGCATGAAGAAAATTATCCGACGCATGACTTGGAACTGGCTGCTATTGTGTTTGCCTTGAAAATCTGGAGGCACTTTCTGTATGGGATGAAATTTGCTGTGTTCAGCGACCATAAAAGCTTGAAATATTTGTTTGATCAGAAGGAGCTGAATATGAGGCAGCGTAGATGGGTTGAATTTTTAAAGGATTATGACTTTGAGTTGAAATACCACCCGGGAAAGGCTAATGTTGTGGCAGATGCATTGAGTAGGAAGTCTGTCAACTTATCTCATATGATGATGTGGGACAATGAAGTGATTGAGCAATTTCGTGACATGAAAATAACGGATTTCTTTGCAGGAAGGATGTGTGATATGGAGTTGACTCGGATTGAGAACGAGCTGCACGAGAAGATTAAAGAGACTCAAATCAGAAATGAAAGTATTAAATACTTGAAAGGCCAGAGTGGCATATCTGTTAATGAACAGGGACTATTATTATATCAGGGCAGGATTGTTGTGCCCAAGGAACTTGCAGAGGAAGTTATGACTGAGGCCCAGAAGGGTCAATATGCTATCCACCCAGGTGCCACAAAAATGTACCAAGATTTGAAAGTTAAGTTCTGGTGGCCTGGGATGAAAAGGGATGTTGCTGAGTACGTATCTAAGTGTTTGGTATGTCAGAAAGTGAAAATAGAGCATCAGAAACCTGCTGGATTACTTCAGCCGCTGGATATACCTGAATGGAAATGGGAGAGTATTTCAATGGATTTTGTTGTGGGATTGCCGCTAACTCAAGCTGGTTATGATTCGATTTGGGTTATTGTGGACCGACTCACGAAGTCTGCACATTTTCTACTAGTATGAGTGGATTACACCACAGAGAAGTTGGCTACATTGTATGTGAAGGAGATTGTTAGGCTCCATGGGATACCAATTAGCATCGTCAGTGATCGGAACCCGAAGTTTACTTCACGATTTTGGGGAGCTTTGCAACAGGCTTTTGGCACTCAGCTTCGACTGAGTACTGCTTATCACCCGCAGACTGATGGTCAGACTGAGAGAACTATACAGACACTTGAGGATATGCTGAGAGCTTGCACACTGGAACAGGGTAATGCTTGGGATAAGTACCTACCATTGGTGGAATTTTCGTATAACAACAGTTTTCATTCCAGTCTGGGTATGGCACCGTATGAGGTTTTGTATGGCAGGAGGTGTCGTACGCCCACTTGTTGGACTGAGGTAGGCGATAAAGAAAGATTTGGTCCGGATTTTGGGCAGGAAACAACGGTGCAAATTGAAATGATCAGAGAAAAATTAAAAGAGACACAGAATCAGCAGAAAAGCTACTATGACAATAAGCATAGACCGCTGGAATTTGAGGAAGGTGACCATGTTTTTGTACGGTTATCTCCGGTCACCGGTGTTGGCCGTGCGTTGGGTGTGAGGAAGCTGAGTCCACGGTTTATTGGGCCGTATCAAATTATGAAAAGAGTAGGATTGGTGGCCTATCAGCTTGCCTTACCCCCATAGTTGTCTAATATACATGATGTCTTTCATGTGTCGCAGTTGCGACGTTATGTTCCGGATGAATCACATGTGGTGATGCCGGATAATATTGAAATCAGGGAGAACTTGAAGACTCCCATCGGTCCTATTGCAATATTGGACCGCATTGAAAAGCGATTGAGAAGTAAAGTTATTCCCATGCTGAAGATTCAGTGGGAAGGCCGCACACCTGAGGAGGCTACTTGGGAGCGGGAGGACGAGATTCTCCGGCTGTATCCTGAGTTAGCGAGCAGGTATGATTTAATTTTGCGGACAAAATTTCTAAAAGGTGGGGTGAATATAACACCTCATATATTTAAATGTGAAATTCTATATTATAATGTGAAACGAAAGTTGGTGGATTAGTGAAAATCCAAGGATTATGGCCAAAATGGGCATAAAGGGCAAAATGGTAATTGACCAGCCGTGTATTCTGAGGCGTAAATACTGAGTTGGAGGTTTCATATGACAAAAATAATGCTGGAAATGGAATCAGAGCGGAAAATTGAGTGAATAGGCAAATTTGGGAAAAATTGATGAATAGTGATTTTTTTAAGTGTTAAATATTGTGGTGTGAGTGTACCGATAGGTGTGAAATTTTTATCAATATTTTGGAGAAATAAAAATATGTCATGGACTGAAAAAATATGTAGATTAAAAATTTATGATCGGAAATTTTATCGGGATTAAAGTTAGATCGCGTGTGGGACCCGTGTGACCGAAGTCACTTAGCCTCCCACCCTTTTTCTCCTTTTCTTTCCTTCTTCTTCCTCTTGTTCCCGTGGAGTTCCTCTTTCACCCCAAAAACACACTCATTTCTTCACATTTCATCATTTCTTCATTTCTTCACCAAATCTCTTGATTTTGGTGTTGAAATCTATTGTAAACAACCTTCTAGATCTTTTGGTAACACTTACAATCCTTGAATCCATCTCTTGGCTGCGTTTTTGGCCAAAAACAGATCCGACCCATTGATGTTCTTGGAGCTTTCTTGGAGTTTTGGTCTTCCTTTGGCTTAGTGGAGCCTTGGTGGTGAGCATACACTTGATTGTGAGTATACTTGTGGTATTTTTGTGGTTGATTTTGTAGATCTAGGAATTTATGCTCTAAACCTTTAATTTTAGATGTGTGATGATAGAGAGCCCAAATGGAAAAATGCTATTAGATGAAAATGCCTTAGAATCATGCTTGTAAGCTAGAAATGCTATGATAATTTTTGGTGAAAAAGTGAGGTTTTTAACTTAGGAAAATTTGAGGAATTTTCATGAAAATTGAGGTTTGGGTGTAATTTGGATTTGATGATTGTTGTAGGGTGCCTCACACGGACGTGATTGTGAAAGGTTGATTTGGAGCATACGTTTGGAACGGATTGGCTTAGTGTTGAGGTAAACTCTTGGAACTTGGGTTTAATCCCTAGTGTGCTCCACCACACCTAGTGGAAGGTTGTGGTTGGATTATGTGTTTATGGCATTATGTGATTGTGTGCTTGTATGCATATTGCTTGGATTGTATGAAAAATTGTTTGGTCACTGGCCAGTTGACGTGTGTTGGGTTTGGACATCCGCTGGATCATTTCGATGGCGAAGTGCCAGTTGGGTATGCCATGGGGTCGACTCATGGGAGCGGCACCAGGATGAGCCAAACGTGGGACATCCGCCAGATAGGGCTCATGAGGAGTTCCGGTTGGGTTGGCCATGGAGTTTTCTCAACCATGGGAGAAGCTCTAGGATTGTCTCGGGAGTTATATGATGGAGTCCTTGAACATAAATCCATGCGTGGATGTTCTCGGGTTGTCTCCAGTTGGTTGGTGATATTGTATTGCTTGCATATTACATAATGTCATATTTATACATTTGAGTGAGCCATGGAGTGGAGAGAGCCTCTAGCTCCATTGGTTTACTGAGATATATATGTATATCTCACCCCGTGTTTGGGGGACCACATTTCAGGTCACTATGAGCCGGGAGGAGCTTCGGGCAAGAAGCTCGCTTAGTGGACAGTGGATTTGCATGCGGTGCATTGGGATTGCATGACATTTCAGAGGAGGACTATGGATTGCACATAGCATGACATTAGTATTTTGAGACTTAGGTCATGAACATATTGCATGATGTTATTGCCATGCTTTTTGTAGTGTTCATGATGGTATACTAAGTCTTGTTTATTGTTTATTATTCATGACATGGATAATTGTATATTTTGAGTGAGCATGGGACTTGTCCATGGCCACATTCATTGCCTTTGAAGTCTTGATGATTATGTTGTAAAATGGTCCATATTTGTATGTGAATGGCCATTATATTGAGGACTTTGTAAAGGATGTATGTTTTAATGGAAATGCATGATGGAAGGGCCTAGAGCCTACATTAGGATGTGTTTAAGTGTTGTGTGGAGTACTAAGGTGTTTGGGATGGATTACACAACCCTTTTTGGGCTTAAAATGCTGTAATCTGTTACTTTTGCTGCATAGTAATCGATTACCCAAGCATGGTAATCGATTACCATGCAACAGGGGACGAAATTTGGCTACTGTCTTCACTGGTAATCGATTACTGAGGCTTGGTAATCGATTACCATGTGAGGTAATCGATTACCCAAGGTTGGTAATCGATTACCAGAACAGAGGAGATGAAATTTTAGCTACTGCCTCATTTTTGACAGGTGGTAATCGATTACCACCCACTGGTAATCGATTACCACAGTGTAATTTTCGAAAATTCAGGTTTTTCTAGACTAAAAGAAAGGGACTTAACTTGATGGGTAGAACTCCAAATGGTACGTGGTTTGAAACCACGCGTGGATAACGTAAAGGACTATAACATGGTAAAACGTGAGAGTAAGATGGTGAGTTTAAATGAATTGAATAAAAAGAAAGATAAGTGATGTTAGTAAAATGTATGATTCCGCGAATTGCATTTACAATTATAGTGTTGTTTTAATTGATTACGGAAAAAGTTATTGTTATGAGAAGAAAGATGATGTTGTTAAGAAAAAAAGTTTCCCGTAATTTAATTAACTCAATTACTGTGATTGTAACTGCGCTTAATATCATAATCAATGTTAACAATACCGGTGTACAACGGGTTGTTACAGTTGTTGTGGTGGTTACTTTTTCTGTTTTCTCCTTGGGATGTGTCTATTTTGTGGTTTCCTATGAGGGTTTTACTTTTTGTTTTTCTCTAGCTTTGTGGTTTCTTTTGGCGGATGCCTTATCATTTCTTGAATTATTTCTTTCCATACAAGAATGTTATCCATAAGCAAATCCTCGAAATGGTCCATATCTTGATGAATGGTAGCTTGATGGAACATTTTGACATTACTTTAAATTTTTGAAGGATTTATTTGATGTAAATTGGAGACCAGTTTTATGTCGAGTGAATCTTTGGAGGACTAAATTAGTAGTTTAGTCTTGTATTATTACTTGATGTGAAATCTGGTTATAATGTAAATTAAGTTAGAGAGCATGGAAAGTTTACTTTTTTTATTTCTTAATATTAATTATCCTTTGCCTATGACTTTTTATCTCTTGTGATTTGAGTTGGAATCATCGTGTGGCGGCACCGATCCAAGCCTGATAAGCTTGAAACCATCCAAATTCAGGACATAATAATGGAAAATGATTCTTTTAATGTGAGGCATAAAAGAGGTATCGGAAAGGTATGTCATTTAAGACTTTAAGTGCAATAGTGTTTTATTTTTGGCAATTGACTTATAGCACATTTTTACCACCTAATGGGAAAAGACCCTTGTCGTAATAGCACACTTTGCTAGTTTGATTATTTAAGCCCATAATTGTATAGTTCTAAAGTTCCTGGATATTTTAGTCTATATGTTGAAGCACAAGTTGTATAAACATTTATAGTTCTTCAGATGTAAATAAGAATTAAGTTATGCATCTGCTAAACTAACAACAATCGACTTTATAGAATGAAGAATAATCTACTTGTTTTCTATTCAACAGTTTGTCTGTACAGAACAAAGGTTTTATTACTATTTTGTGTGTGTGTGTCAGTGTGTGTGTGGTTTTTTAATTGTAGTGAGAGTTAAGTTGTGTCTGAATAAGATTGGTTTGATGTATAATATATTGTGTAGAAGCCCTAACTGAGACCAGGCCCAATCGTATCAAGTGAAGGCCCAATTACCTATCAGACTACTGCTAGTGCTCTTTGAGCCCAGAGAAACATAAATCCTTTTAATTCAGCTTTTGTTAATTTTCTTTATGCAATTTCCTTTATGTACTCAGAAAGCGTTGTAACAGAAAATGATATATATCCCATGAGGGGTGTGAGGAATATTCAAGAAAATTATTGGACAATCTCCCACTCTTTTTTCTCTCTCATCGTCTACTTCTCTCCTTTTTGTTAACTAATTCTAAATCCGAATAATAGCCCTTACGTTTGGTGCTTTCATTGCTCCTCATCCTACCTGCTAATGGTGGAAAACACACGTTTGAGAGATATGCAACAGCGTCTTGACACCTTAGAACACCAATTTCGCGCAGAGAAATTAGCCAGGGAACAATAGTACCCCGGGTTACAGGAATCCCATTCCAACTTACAAGAATTGCAACACAATATGCAATCCTCTCACGAAAGAATCCATCAGGATCTGACACGTTTGATCGAATTACAAGAATCCTCCTTAGGCGGTGCTCACCTTAACCGCAGAATTTTGGGCTCTGGGCCACATGGCAGTCCCTCCTCTGGACCTGATCACGTCAGATTTTACCAAATTAAATTGGAGTTTCCCTGATTTGCTTCAAGCGACCCTACTACATGGATCATTGCTGCTGAACAGTATTTTACTTTTTATCAGGTTCCTCCTAATGATCGTGTAAGCTTAGCTGCTTTTCATTTGAGTGACCCAGTGGATAGTTAGTTTTATGGGTCAGATCAGAATGGTTTGCTACCTGATTGGAGATCTTTTTGCACGGCTCTACAGCTTTGTTTTGGACCTTCTGAGTTTGAGGATCCTGTCGGATCCCTGTTTCGACTCCATCAATCCAGTTCGGTTGTCGATTACCAATCAGCCTTTGAGAAACTTGTTAGCAAAGTCCCTGGGTTATCAGCTACACTCTTACGTAGTATCTTTTTCTCTGGCCTAAAACCACATATTTGTCGTCCTATCCTCTCCCAACGACCCCAAGACTACCATAAGGCCTATTCCTTGGCCAGAATTTATGAAGATCAGGCGAACGATTCAAAACCTAATCGTCACTGGCCCAATTCCCATAAATCATTCCCTTCAGCCCCATCCACCGCTATACATACCCCTCCCACCGCCCCTACAACCACTTCCCAGACTCCACCAATCCCAGCCATTCCTATTCATCATTTATCTCCAGCAGAGATGCTTGTGAAAAGAGAAAAAAATTTGTGCTATAACTATGACGAGAAGTACTTCTTTGGTCACAAGTGCAAAGGCAAAGCTACCCTTCTTTATTTAGAAGGAACTGATGAGAAGATTCTTCCAGATCTGCCAGAGATACTAACCGAGCCTTTACCCCATGAGATTGAACCAAAAATCAGTCTGAATGCGTTACTCGGTAATCGTAGCCCACGGTCCTTTCGATTGGAGGGAACCATTAAAGGCAAGCCCGTACATATATTAGTTGATGGGGGCAGCACCCATAATTTTATCACTGAACGTGTGGCTACATTTCTTGATTTAGCCATCCATATGGTCACTCCATTTCAGGAACATGTGGCCATGTGGGTAATGGCGAGGCACTACCGTGCACAACTTCCTGTCCTGTTGTTCCTATGCTTTTGCAGTCTCAAATATTCCCCATTGAACTATTTGTTTTGGACCTCAAAGGGGCAGATGTCGTCCTTGGAGTCCAATGGTTGGCAACTCTAGGACCTATCATGACAGACTACTTTAATATGACTATGTCATTCTCCAATGCGGGCTCCACTGTCACATTACATAGTAATCACAATAATGGTCCTACTTCCATCTCTGCAGCCCAACTTTAGAAGCTGGTGACTCAGCACTCCATTTCTTTCTATTTTATGTGCCTCACCAGCCATCCTATACCACCAGCGTCCCTCCCTTCGTCCTTGCCCGCAAATATACATGACATCCTCAACCAATACCATGACGTATTTCAGGATCCTAAGACCCTACCCCCTGTCCTCTCCACCAACCATTCTATTAACCTCTTACCCAACTCCAAACCTGTCCAAGTTAGACCATATCGCTACCCTCATTTCTAGAAGGCAGAGATTGAGAAATGGTAGGGGAAATGCTTGAGTCTGGTATCATACAACCCAGTCACTCCCTTTTTAGTTAGCCAATCCTTTTGGTTCGTAAAAAGGATGGCACATGGAGATTCTATGTGGACTACCGTGCTCTCAATGCCCTCACTATCCCAGATAAATTTCCCATTCCTAATGTTGACGAATTACTGGATGAGCTTCACAATGCTCAAATATTTTCTAAATTGGACTTAAGATCTGGGTATCACCAGATCATAATAAAACCATGTGATGTGCCTAAGACCGCATTCAGGACCCATAGTGGTCACTTTGAATTTTTGGTGATGCCTTTTGGGCTCTCTAATGCCCCTTCTACCTTCCAGGCCACCATGAACCATGTCTTCGCACGTTTTTTGCGATGATTCGTGGTCATCTTTTTTGATGATATCCTAGTCTACAACCCTAATATCCAGGAAAATGAAAACCATCTGTTGCAAGTTTTGCAAACACCGCGTCACCACAAATTCTTTGCTAAGGTCACTAAATGCTCTTTTGCTGTGCAGGAAATACAATTTCTAGGCCATATTTTCTCTGCTGCAGGTGTATCTCCGGACCCCTGAAGGTCCAAGTGGTTCAACATTGGGCCACAGTCAGTTACTGAATTACGGGCTTTTTCTGGATTATTTGGTTATTATCGCCATTTTATTAAGGGCTACGCTATGGCAGCAGCTCCCCTCACCAACTTGCTATCCAAAGATGCTTTCTTGTGGACACCAGAGGCTGGTCAAGCTTTTTGCTTCCCTCAAAAGTCTGCTTACCATGGCACCTATCCTAGCCTTACCGAATTTTCAATTACCCTTCATACTGGAGACAGATGCCTCAGGCGTGGGTGCCGGTGCTGTGTTATTACAGGATAATCATCTGATTGCTTTTTTTAGTCGTAAATTGTCTAAGTTAATGCAATCTAAGTCCACCTATTTCAGGGAAATATTTGTTATCACTTGCGCAGTTGCTAAATGGCGACAATACCTTTTGGGCATGCCCTTCGTCATCAAGACGGATCATCAAAGTTTACATCACTTAATGTCCCAAGTGATCCAAACTCCAGACCAACAACAATTTCTCGCGAAACTATTGGGGTTTAACTATTCGATCCAATATAAGTCAGGCAAATCAAATACGGTAGCGGATGCTATGTCCCGCCACCCGGAGGGGACATCGGTTGATTCTTCCCCTGCAATATTGGTGATTAGTGTAACTAAAACTCATTATCCTACCGTCTTACAGTCCGAGTTACAGAATGATCCCTATGCTACACAAGTTTTACAAGACATAAATTGGGATGCTTTTAAACGGCCCCATTGCCGAGTTCACAATGGTTTCTTGTTCTATCGCCACAGGTTGTACGTCCCTACTGGATCTTCTTTGATCCCACTTTTGTTACGGGAGTTTCGCTCTTCCAAAGTTGGTGGCCACGTGAGGGTTCGTCGAACTCCTCCGTCTCGGTGCAAAATTTACCTGGAAATACATTAAGAAAGACGTTCAATAGTTTGTTCACCACTGTGAGATCTGTCAGAAAACAAAGGCCCCGAACCATGCCCCATACAGCCTTCTCCAACCACTACCCATACCTGACGAAATTTAGTCCTCGTTGTCCATGGACTTCATCACCCATCTTCCCCCTTCGGCAGGCTTTGCCACTATTTTGGTGGTTGTAGACAGATTGATGCAATCAGGTATTGGAAAGTGTGGATGGTCATCGTCGTTCTCTCTATCAAACACTACGGTTGCGTTGAGTTCGTCCTGGTTGGGAATTTAGAGAGAGAGAGAGAAAGGATTAACAGAAAAATGAGGTGTGGAAATTAAAGAAGAAAGGAAAGGAGAGGGAGGTAGGGCACCGAACCTGAGGGGTGGAGAGGAGAGGAATGGCGGAGAGAGAATGAGAAGTTGTCGACGACGTAGGCCTTCATCCACCGAGAGTCTTTCTTCTCATAACTCACTAATTCGAAGGAAAAGGTTCAACGTTCCCCCTAAAACCAAGGTGGGTGAGTGAGTGAAAGAGTGAGCGACCTCGATCAAACTCGTAAGCTGCTGCACAATATTTGATGCGCTTTGTTGTGGGCCAATATCGACCTTCATGTGTATTAATTTGATTCGAGTACGGAGTCATTTTAAAATCAAATTATATATTTATTAACTTTTTATATTTTCTTCTTTTAACACACACACACACACACACACACACACACACACACACACACACACACACACATATATATATGAGGAGTATTCTTACTACCAAAATTTTCCACTACCAACTTACTACCTATCTAATCACCATTAGATTAACATTTTCTCTCTATTCAAAAACTTTTTAACATTCTCTCTTTGATCCAATGGTGATGTGATGGATAGTAACTTTTTATTATCATTTATTAACTTTTTATATTTTCTTCCTTTCATATATATATATATATATATATATATATATATATATATATTGTTTTAAAGAATATAATTTTTTTATTATTTTGCGAATCGACCGTGTTTTGTAAAAAAATTTAATAAAATGCCACAAATTAAGGTCATTTTACCTAAATGACATAAAATTTTGTTCTTTAAAATATCAAATACTTTTTTTCTTATTATTATAAGAGAGATTATACTCACTACTATTTTTTCTTTTCTTATTATCTGTTCTTAATCGTTGATTTTCATCAATTTAATAATTATAATTTATTAAGTCATATTTATTAATTAATTATTAATTTGTAATAAATTATAATCATTATGTGGATAAAAAATAAGATTAAGATTTAAGAATAAATGATAATAAAAATAATAATAATAAATATAACTTCTCCCATTAAAATAATCATATGGAAACAAGAGTAAATTATGGAGGGCATGAAGGATTTATTAGGTTCTTTTGAAGGTTTGAAGCCGTCTTCTTTGTTGAAGCAAAAGGATTATTGTTTGGGTTTGATGTTTGCTATTTTAAATGATATAAGTTATGTCATTTTAGAAAAAAGATAGACATAAAGGATGAAAATTATGGGGAGGAAAGTATGTGATTTTTTTATATTTTAATTTTAAATAAAAAATATATTATTTTGTAGCTTGTACAAAAAAAAATGACATCACTTAATATTATTTAAAATGACAAACACTTTCATAAAAAAAAATGACAAACTTTTTTCCCTTTTGTCACATGTATAGTTTTGTTTTAGTTCTTCTAGTTACAGATGTTTTGTCGAGGGGTTTCCTATGTGGGTTTTGGGGCAGTTGTTGTGGTGGTTACTTTTTCTGTTTTCTCCTTGGGATGTGTCTGTTTTGTGATTTCCTATGAGGGTTTTACTTTTTGTTTTCCTTCAGCTTTGTGGTTTCTTTTGGCGGATGCCTTATCATTTCTTGAATTATTTCTTTCCATACAAGAATGTTATCCATAAGCAAATCCTCGAAATGGTCCATATTTTGATGAATGGTAGCTTGATGGAACATTTTGACATTACTTTAATTTTTTGAAGGATTTATTTGATGTAAATTGGAGACCAATTTTATGTCGAGTGAATCTTTGGAGGACTAAATTAGTAGTTTAGTCTTGTATTATTACTTGATGTGAAATCTGGTTATAATGTTAATTAAGTTAGAGAGCATGGAAATTTTACTTTTTTTTTCTTAATATTAATTATCCTTTGCCTATGACTTTTTATCTCTTGTGATTTGAGTTGAAGTCATCGTGAGGCGGCACCGTTCAAAGCTTGATAAGCTTAAAACCATCCAAATTCAGGACATAATAATGGAAAATGACTCTTTTAATGTGAGGCATAAAAGAGGTATCATAAAGGTATCGGAAAGGTATGGCATCTGTCTCCACTGACACATTACATGGTAATCACAATAATGGTCATACTTCTATATCTGCAGCCCAACTTCAGAAGCTGGTGACTCAGCACTCCATTTCTTCTTATTTTATGTGCCTCACCAGCCATCCTATACCACCAGTGCCCCTCCCTTCCTTGCCCGCAAATATACACGACATCCTCAACCAATACCATGACGTATTTCAGGATCCTAAGACCCTACCCCGTGTCTGCTCCACCAACAATTCTATTAACCTCTTACCCAACTCCAAACCTGTCCAAGTTAGACCATATCGCTACACTCATTTCTAGAAGGCAGAGATTGAGAAAATGGTCGGGGAAATGCTTGAGTCTGGTATCATACAACCCAGTCACTCCCTTTTTAGTTAGCCAATCCTTTTGGTTCGTAAAAAGGATGGCACATGGAGATTCTATGTGGACTACCGTGCTCTCAATGCCCTCACTATCCCAGATAAATTTCCCATTCCTAATGTTGACGAATTACTGGATGAGCTTCACAATGCTCAAATATTTTCTAAATTGGACTTAAGATCTGGGTATCACCAGATCATAATAAAACCATGTGATGTGCCTAAGACCGCATTCAGGACCCATAGTGGTCACTTTGAATTTTTGGTGATGCCTTTTGGGCTCTCTAATGCCCCTTCTACCTTCCAGGCCACCATGAACCATGTCTTCGCACGTTTTTTGCGATGATTCGTGGTCATCTTTTTTGATGATATCCTAGTCTACAACCCTAATATCCAGGAAAATGAAAACCATCTGTTGCAAGTTTTGCAAACACCGCGTCACCACAAATTCTTTGCTAAGGTCACTAAATGCTCTTTTGCTGTGCAGGAAATACAATTTCTAGGCCATATTTTCTCTGCTGCAGGTGTATCTCCGGACCCCTCTAAGGTCCAAGTGGTTCAACATTGGGCCACAGTCAGTTACTGAATTACGGGCTTTTTCTGGATTATTTGGTTATTATCGCCATTTTATTAAGGGCTACGCTATGGCAGCAGCTCCCCTCACCAACTTGCTATCCAAAGATGCTTTCTTGTGGACACCAGAGGCTGGTCAAGCTTTTTGCTTCCCTCAAAAGTCTGCTTACCATGGCACCTATCCTAGCCTTACCGAATTTTCAATTACCCTTCATACTGGAGACAGATGCCTCAGGCGTGGGTGCCGGTGCTGTGTTATTACAGGATAATCATCTGATTGCTTTTTTTAGTCGTAAATTGTCTAAGTTAATGCAATCTAAGTCCACCTATTTCAGGGAAATATTTGTTATCACTTGCGCAGTTGCTAAATGGCGACAATACCTTTTGGGCATGCCCTTCGTCATCAAGACGGATCATCAAAGTTTACATCACTTAATGTCCCAAGTGATCCAAACTCCAGACCAACAACAATTTCTCGCGAAACTATTGGGGTTTAACTATTCGATCCAATATAAGTCAGGCAAATCAAATACGGTAGCGGATGCTATGTCCCGCCACCCGGAGGGGACATCGGTTGATTCTTCCCCTGCAATATTGGTGATTAGTGTAACTAAAACTCATTATCCTACCGTCTTACAGTCCGAGTTACAGAATGATCCCTATGCTACACAAGTTTTACAAGACATAAATTGGGATGCTTTTAAACGGCCCCATTGCCGAGTTCACAATGGTTTCTTGTTCTATCGCCACAGGTTGTACGTCCCTACTGGATCTTCTTTGATCCCACTTTTGTTACGGGAGTTTCGCTCTTCCAAAGTTGGTGGCCACGTGAGGGTTTGTCGAACTCCTCCGTCTCGGTGCAAAATTTACCTGGAAATACATTAAGAAAGACGTTCAATAGTTTGTTCACCACTGTGAGATCTGTCAGAAAACAAAGGCCCCGAACCATGCCCCATACAGCCTTCTCCAACCACTACCCATACCTGACGAAATTTAGTCCTCGTTGTCCATGGACTTCATCACCCATCTTCCCCCTTCGGCAGGCTTTGCCACTATTTTGGTGGTTGTAGACAGATTGATGCAATCAGGTATTGGAAAGTGTGGATGGTCATCGTCGTTCTCTCTATCAAACACTACGGTTGCGTTGAGTTCGTCCTGGTTGGGAATTTAGAGAGAGAGAGAGAAAGGATTAACAGAAAAATGAGGTGTGGAAATTAAAGAAGAAAGGAAAGGAGAGGGAGGTAGGGCACCGAACCTGAGGGGTGGAGAGGAGAGGAATGGCGGAGAGAGAATGAGAAGTTGTCGACGACGTAGGCCTTCATCCACCGAGAGTCTTTCTTCTCATAACTCACTAATTCGAAGGAAAAGGTTCAACGTTCCCCCTAAAACCAAGGTGGGTGAGTGAGTGAAAGAGTGAGCGACCTCGATCAAACTCGTAAGCTGCTGCACAATATTTGATGCGCTTTGTTGTGGGCCAATATCGACCTTCATGTGTATTAATTTGATTCGAGTACGGAGTCATTTTAAAATCAAATTATATATTTATTAACTTTTTATATTTTCTTCTTTTCACACACACACACACACACACACACACACACACACACACACACACACACACACATATATATATATAAGGAGGGATATTCTCACTACCAAAATTTTCCACTACCAACTTACTACTTATCTAATCATCATTAGATTAACATTTTCTCTCTCTTCAAAAACTTTTTAACATTCTCTCTTTGATCCAATGGTGATGTGATGGATAGTAAATTTTTATTATCATTTATTAACTTTTTATATTTTCTTCCTTTCATATATATATATATATATATATATATATATATATATATATTGTTTTAAAGAATATAATTTTTTTATTATTTTGCGAATCGACCGTGTTTTGTAAAAAAATTTAATAAAATGCCACAAATTAAGGTCATTTTACCTAAATGACATAAAATTTTGTTCTTTAAAATATCAAATACTTTTTTTCTTATTATTATAAGAGAGATTATACTCACTACTATTTTTTCTTTTCTTATTATCTGTTCTTAATCTTTGATTTTCATCAATTTAATAATTATAATTTATTAAGTCATATTTATTAATTAATTATTAATTTGTAATAAATTATAATCATTATGTGGATAAAAAATAAGATTAAGATTTAAGAATAAATGATAATAAAAATAATAATAATAAATATAACTTCTCCCATTAAAATAATCATATGGAAACAAGAGTAAATTATGGAGGGCATGAAGGATTTATTAGGTTCTTTTGAAGGTTTGAAGCCGTCTTCTTTGTTGAAGCAAAAGGATTATTGTTTGGGTTTGATGTTTGTCATTTTAAATGATATAAGTTATGTCATTTTAGAAGAAAGATAGACACAAAGAATAAAAATCATGGGGAAGAAAGTATGTGATTTTTTTATATTTTAATTTTAAATAAAAAATATATTATTTTGTAGCTTGTACAAAAAAAAATGACATCACTTAATATTATTTAAAATGACAAACACTTTCATAAAAAAAAAATGACAAACTTTTTTCCCTTTTGTCACATGTATAGTTTTGTTTTAGTTCTTCTAGTTACAGATGTTTTGTCGAGGGGTTTCCTATGTGGGTTTTGGGGCAGTTGTTGTGGTGGTTACTTTTTCAGTTTTCTCCTTGGGATGTGTCTGTTTTGTGATTTCCTATGAGGGTTTTACTTTTTGTTTTCCTTCAGCTTTGTGGTTTCTTTTGGCGGATGCCTTATCATTTCTTGAATTATTTCTTTCCATACAAGAATGTTATCCATAAGCAAATCCTCGAAATGGTCCATATTTTGATGAATGGTAGCTTGATGGAACATTTTGACATTACTTTAATTTTTTGAAGGATTTATTTGATGTAAATTGGAGACCAATTTTATGTCGAGTGAATCTTTGGAGGACTAAATTAGTAGTTTAGTCTTGTATTATTACTTGATGTGAAATCTGGTTATAATGTTAATTAAGTTAGAGAGCATGGAAATTTTACTTTTTTTTTCTTAATATTAATTATCCTTTGCCTATGACTTTTTATCTCTTGTGATTTGAGTTGAAGTCATCGTGAGGCGGCACCGTTCAAAGCTTGATAAGCTTAAAACCATCCAAATTCAGGACATAATAATGGAAAATGACTCTTTTAATGTGAGGCATAAAAGAGGTATCATAAAGGTATCGGAAAGGTATGGCATCTGTCTCCACTGACACATTACATGGTAATCACAATAATGGTCATACTTCTATATCTGCAGCCCAACTTCAGAAGCTGGTGACTCAGCACTCCATTTCTTCTTATTTTATGTGCCTCACCAGCCATCCTATACCACCAGTGCCCCTCCCTTCCTTGCCCGCAAATATACACGACATCCTCAACCAATACCATGACGTATTTCAGGATCCTAAGACCCTACCCCGTGTCTGCTCCACCAACAATTCTATTAACCTCTTACCCAACTCCAAACCTGTCCAAGTTAGACCATATCGCTACACTCATTTCTAGAAGGCAGAGATTGAGAAAATGGTCGGGGAAATGCTTGAGTCTGGTATCATACAACCCAGTCACTCCCTTTTTAGTTCGCCAGTCCTTTTGGTTCGTAAAAAGGATGGCACATGGAGATTATGTGTAGACTACCGTGCTCTTTATAACACCCCACAATTCTAAATTAAGTAATTAAAGTATTAAGTGAGTAATTAAGTGATGGATTAGTGAAAATCCCAAAGATTAGGCCAAAATACAAAGAAAGGGCAAAACGGTAATTAGCCAACACGCAACCCTAGATAGATAAGAATTGAGTAGAAGGTCTCAGATGGTAAAAATAAGCCTGGAAATGGATTCAGAACGAAAAATTGAGTGGATAGGAAAGTTTCAAAAAAATCAGTGAATAATATTTTTTCGCGGGTAAAAATACCGCAGTAATATTGCACCATAAAACGTGCCAGTGGAATTTTGAGCTCTAGGTTTCAAATATGAATTATAAATGGTCCATAGAAATAGGAAATATGATTTCTGATAATATTTGATAAATTTAAGTCAATTTGTGGAAGCGTGCCAACGGCGCACGCTGTAGCTTAAAACAGTGTTTTCTCCGAACAACCGGAAAGCTCCGATCCATCTGATAAAGTATAATTAAAGGATTTTAGTCAATATTAAAAATTATAATTTCTAAATAAGTTTTGAAATTGTGGACGTTTAGTGAAATCGAAGGGAAATTCGGATGAGTTTTAAATCGCGTGGGACCCACCCACTTAAATCACTTAAAGTACCAAAGCACTATTCATCATCTTTCCCCTCTTTCTCTCTCTCCTCATGCAGCGCGCACAACCCTCACTCCCCTCTTCACTATGCAAGTTTTTCTTCTCTTCATAACTTAGTCATTTCTCCACCGAATTCAACAAAGTTTGTCTTGAATCTTGATGGAAAACACCTCCTAAACACATTGGTACCACTTTCAAGCCTTGAAATCGCGTGTGGGAGGAGATCTAGCCCAATTTCAGTTGCGGTTTTGTTGAGAATTTTTGGTGTTCATGAAGCTTTTTCATGCTCCAATGGTGGAGTATGCTTAGGAGGAGCCATATACCTTGCATTTGGGTGAGTTATTTCAACATTTCATTGGTTGATTTTTGAATTTGGATTATGGACCCTAAAGAGGGATTTTGTGATGTGTTGTGTTAGAGAGCTCAAATGAAAAATTTCTATTACATGATAATGCCTTAGAATGATGTATTAAAGCTAGAAATGCTACGAAAATTTTTGGTGAAAAATGTTGATTTTTAACTTAGTAAAATTTTGAGGTGTCAAGACTTTGAAGTTTGAAAATGTGTTAGGAGTGTATTGGTGAGTAGTTGTATGATTGTATGATGATATAATAGGATGATATGAAGTGTGGAGTGGTTAAAATTGATGGAAATTCATTGTATATGAACTAGTGAGAATTCGGCCATTTGAGGTAAATTGGGGAATGGATGTTTTGGAAAATTTTGAGTGATGTGTTATGTGTTAAAAAGGCAATTAGTAGGGTTGTATGGTGATTGGCATGTGGAAGGATCAATGTAAAAACATAAGTGGTGTAATTGGCATAATGTGCCTAGAGTGAAATATTTCGCAAAACGTTGCGTAAAAGTCGTAAAACAGAAAAACGGCGATTGAACTAGCCTTTTAGTAACCTAAGGGAGTGTAATAAAATGAGAAAGAAAATTTTGAAAAATAAATCCTAAAATAACACTATATAGGCCGAACCATCCAAGGGGTGGGGAGGATTTTTGACGTTTTCGCGTTTTGTCGTAATTTGACTGAAACTGACGGCTATACATGGTTGTATAGGTTGTCGTACGTGGATTTAAACCCGGAACAGTGAAACAGTGGACTACCCTTGGTTTTGGACCAAGTGGATTGAGGTAAGTGAATGAGTTAACACATGTATAATTGTAAAATTTCATGTGTTGTTTGAATTTTTAAGTGATTGGATATGTCCTCTATGTAGGCATTCCTTGTGTACCAAGCTGTGAGTTAAGCTGCTGCGGAGCTTAGTGGAAAAGTATAAGGTAACCTCTTGGTATTGGGGCTTGTTCCCCTTTTCTCTTCCACCTTGCTAGTTGATGGCAACGGTAGGAAGTGTGTATGAGTAGTGTAGAACAGCATAAGCATGCATTAGCATTTATGAGGGTACTATATGTACCGGATCACTGGCCAGTTGATATTTTAGCCTTCGGGCAAGTTTCCGGACTTCCACTGGATAGGTCTCCGAGAGGGAGTTCCAGTTGACCCAGGGTCGTGGTGTGTTATCCGGATTGGAGCACACTAGGTAGTCTCGGGTGTATATGGTTGGAAGGGGTACCTTGGTGGGTTGTTCTTCGAACACGCCAGGGGTAGTACCCATAGGCTTATAGCCGAGGACATTGCGTGGTATTGGTAGCTACCATTCCCGCTTGTCGTATTTGTAACCCTATATTCTCCAGTTTCTCTAAATCCCTTGCTTTATCCGTTTTAAGTGATGTTGTTTTATATTATTTATATACATCGAAGTGAACCATTGGGCGGAGTTTTCTCCAGAACCTCTGGGTTACTGAGATATATTAATATATCTCACCCCGTCTCGGGGCATTTATTTCAGGAGGTAGCAGTGGCACAGGAGTGGCGGGCAAGAGGCCCATAGGAAGATCATGAAGTGTTGTCATTAATTATCCATGAACATGTAGATTTTGTTTAAGTGTTATCATATTTATCATTCTAAGTTTTATGTTAAAAGATGTAAGTGAAAGGAATGAATTGTAATATGTGATATGTAATTGAGAAGTGTAATGGTATAATGGTACTTGATGTAAAATGATGAAAGAGCTTTAGGCCTATATTAGAATTATGGTCTATGTTATGTTAAGAAATTGCATGTAAGTGGACCTTTGGTGATTGAAACTATAAAAGGATTTAAAGTGAACTATTTATGTATTAAGTATAAACTGGATTGGGTTGTAAGTGCCCCAAGGCATTGTTGGTCCTTGTGTGTGCCACCCATTGGATTATTGCTGGATTTTAGGTACATTTGTGATGCTAAATGGCTTATGCAAATTTGGGGATTTTTGCAAAAACAAAGGAAACTCTGGCGAATTTTCTGTAGAATTGGCAAATTTTGAGTGAACTTCGGGAGAGAATATCTCCCTCCATAGAGGTCCGATAGGGACGTTCCATACGCCATTTTGAAGCTTGTGATGTCCCCTACATTGCATCAAAACCTTGGAATCTTTAGTGAAGTGCGCATCCCTGTACAGGCAGGGGAAGTTTCTGCCCTGTTCTGGCCTGTACATGGGGTCAGATTTGGGTATGTTTTGGGAAATTTATTCCCGCTTCATTTCTTAGTAAAATTAAGTGTATGATATATTAAATCGAAGATTGAGGTGTCTAGTTCATGGTATAAAAAATTTAGAGCCAATGGATGAGTGGTTTAGGTGCAGAAATTCAAGGAGTGTAGGACATTTGGAGCTATTTTGGGGTTGGTTGGCAGTTTTGCTTGTCCAACTTCAAACGGCGATAACCGGAGCAAACGAGCTCGGAACCAAGCATGTGATAGCCTCTGGAAAGGTAATTCTGTAATAAAAAAAGATAGCAAGGTATGAGTGATTGAACTTTTACTTTGCGTCCGCAGTAATTCAGAGACCGAACCCTGTTCGGATGTGTAGAAAACGCAAAAGTGTGAAATTGGCTAAGTGGGTTTATGGGAACCCCTTAGTGTCTTATTATAATTAAAGTAAACTATTAAAATAGTATAGATAAGTATTCTGCAAGAGTTTACAGTTACGGTCACAGCTTTTAATTATTACGCTTTTTATGTTTTCAACTGCTCACGTAATAATCGGAAAAAGTTTATTCACATTTTATTAAATGAATTGCTGTGATTGTAACTGCGCTTAATATCATATTAATGTTAACAATACCGGTACGTAACAGGCTGTTACATTTTATGGTATCAGAGCAATTTTGTTAGGGAACTCTGATAATATATATAGATGTGTTATGTGCTGCATAGTTGTATGTAGATTCTTATCGATTACTGTATATGTAATTCCTTAGTGTGGGTCTGATCAACCCATTCCTTTGTGTTACATGTGTGGTCATCGTAAGAAGCCTACGTAGTAACCTTGGAGCACCGAATGTGAGTCTTTAGCCTGATGTTGTGGCTGCAGTGTTAACTGCTCCACGGACAAGAGATGGCAGTAAGTAAAGTATGAATATTATAAGGCATAAGAAAAATAGACTTAAATATTTGTCTGACTCTTGATGAAAGATAAAAGAAAATTTTATTATAAGTGAAAGTGTGAACAAATCTATGATATGTACGGTACTAGCATGGGTGAACCCTGTGGTACTGGGTATAATAAATATATAAGTGAGACGAATCCATTTCATGAAGATGGTATTGGTGAAACTTCCAAGTATATATATAATATAGTAAAACAATTATGTACAAGTGGACTTGGTGAATAGACTTCATCAAGGCGAGAGGTTTTGAACCTGAGGAATTATTGAGAAAGGGGAACAGATATGTGTATGTATGAGTTAAATACGTTATGTTTGATTAGCAATTATGAGACCAGAACAGGTGGGGTGCACTTGAATGAATTGGGATGGTTCAAGCAGAGAGAAAAATAAAATATTTGATGATTAATCCTATGGGATTTGCCCACTTGAAAGTACGATGATGGTAGATTGGTAATGTGAGAGATGTTGAAATATGGGAGTGAAATCCATAAAGAGATAGTGTTGACTGGACATAAGCGAGGTGAACTAATTATGTGTATATTATTATGTGTAATATGTATAACGAAAAGTGAAGGAATCGCCATGGATGGCACAAGATATATGTACCATGAAGGCACTATTGCAGTTAATGGATGTCGACTCAAATTGGCAGTCGTATCAGTGATAAATGAATAGGACGGTTGAGATGTACAGTCATGGGTAAGACAGTAATGAGAATTGTAAAGAAATTATGATCTTGTGGTATATATAAGTACTACTAATAGTAGTGCGCTTATGAAAATATTGGTATTTGATACGGAGTGATAGACGGAGTAAAGGTATTTTCAAGGTAAAGAGACATTCTACAACCACCAAGGGTGGAAGTGATCAGGAAAATTGATGAATTGCTCTAAAGTATTGAGCATATGTTATGTGAGCCGTGGCAGACAATGGACTAGAACGGTGGCATAAGTTTGTGAGTTATTGTTATATAACCATAAGGTGAGATGGTATGATTAGAGAATGAGCAAAGGTATAACTTAATGTGAAATCAAGTGATTAGTATATGAATCAAGTGACAATAAAGTGCGAAAGTAAGAGGTTAGCGAAAGAACTGATGTGTAAAGTGTGTAGAGTGTGGAATTATGTGATTGGCAAAAGAGTTAATGTGTAATGTCAAGATGAAAATGATAAGATTAGTTTGTGAGCTGAGGTATAATTGTCGATGCAAGGACGGACGAGTAGTTTTAAGTGCAAGGACTGATGTAGAATTTTAGTGCAAGGATTAATGTAAATTTCAGTACAAGGATTGAGGTGAAGTAGTTCTCTGTGATTCGACGGAAATGATTAGAAGATCCCTGTGTGATGGGAAATATGATACTTATACTAAGAGATGTGAGATGTGTACAGAACTTTGAGAAAATTTAGGATTTATTGAATAGAGATTATGTTATGAACCATGGCAAGTGAATAGTCAAAGTAAAAGAGTAAACAATCTATGAGAAGAATAAGCAAGGAAGAGATAATGGACTATGGATTGAACGGTAACAAGACAGAAGGAACTATTAAGAGTTAGAAAATGTGTACGAAATTACGAAGAGAATATGAATTATTATAATAGTGACTATGTTATAAACCAGGTCCGATGGGTAACCAAAACGAAAGTAAACTACCAGTGAGAAGAATGACACGAGAGAGTAAAATGAATTAACTTATAGATAACAGGTGTATATTATACCACTACACTAAGATTATTGGGGGTAGCCCATATGAAGATACCAAAGATATTTTGATGTTATATACAGAGGTGATACAGACACCAAATGGACTGGGTCCATGTGTGATCTAGAGTGTACGGAGTACCAGTTTTGCCGTTGTATACAGATATGTTAGAAGCATGAACTCCCCTGTGTACTGGGTACACGTTTGCTGTTATATACAGAGGTATTATAAGTATAAATTTCTCTGTGCACTGGGTGCATGTAATATGATTTGATAGTAGGAAGATCTCAGTGGGGCCTATGTGTCAGGAGTGTATAACTATCTCTGTGCGGGTTAAGTTCCCGGAGACTAGTAGTATTTGATATGAGTAATGAGAAACTAGGAAGTGTTCGACATTGGTGTAACTGTTAGTATGGTAGAGATAATTGATGTAAATGCACAAAGAAGAAACATATGGGGAATGCTCATAGAATAGGGACAGCTAGTGGTAAGATATTATTACGGCATGGATCATATGGGTGGATTCTCTGATCGGTGGGTCATTACATCTGGGGCCCTTAGGACAGCAAGAGCTCGAGGGGTTAAACCTGTGAATGTTGTTACCCACTATATTGAGAGAGTTTTTCCATATGGTTAACGCAAAATGCGAGGTCATATATTTGTAAATGGACAATAGTATGTCAGAATTGGGTATGAGAGGTGAGGCTCAGTGTGTAAGAATTTAGAAGTGTGATAGTGAAGCACTATTGTGGGTGTAAAGTAAGTCTGATGAAATAATTTTTGTCTCTAAATGAGGTAGCAAGTTAGTTGGAATCCTCGTCTTATGACCAGAAAGGGATAATAACGTGAGTTAAAGCTGACAGATTGAGTAAGTGTCCTTCTAGGAAGGCTAGTGATGATCAAGATTTCAGGTTAAAACAATGATTTGTTAGCCCTAAGAAAAAGGTAAGTTGTAATAGAGTCAAGTGCGAACGTGTGTTAAAAGATGGAAACTATAGTTGTAATTGATTACCAAAAAGTGAATAGCTTGGTTTTGCTGGTAAAGTGGATTGAGAAGTGTTATATGTAATCGCATATGCCACTTATGGTGGAAAGTGCGTGGAAAATACACAATATTGATGTTGTTGTTGGGTATGTACTAATGACGTATGGATGAGTGTTTGTGGTAACTTTGAATATTCCGAGAAACTGATGTACCAACTGTTGGTGGATTGTAGAAGTGGTGGCAATGATGGAATTAATTTTAAGTGACTTGATAATTAATTGTCAAGGATTCCTAGCGAATAGGACTTGTATATGAGAGATATGGCATTTTGAATAGTCCATCAGTTAATAGTGAAGTGGGTCGGAAATTGATTCGTTCCAAAGTGTTTGGTGGAAGTTAGTAAAGTTGTAAGGTAATAGTGTTTCGAGTTTGACATCCTGGATTAAATGACGATGATTACGATAAAGTGGTATAAATGAGTGGAACATATGGTTAAGTTGTGACATCGGAGTGGAATGAAAGTTGAAAATAGTTAGTGGGTGAAAGTATTAAGCATGAGTCCTCGATCTGGAGGTCATTGATGAGTGTTGTGTTTAGACCGTGAGAGGTCTGAGTATAGAATTTAGCTGACTGAGTTGATAAAGTTGAGATGGTTCAGTTAATGAAGAAAGTAATAATGAGTGTAAATTCTGAAATTGATTAGTAGATGGAAAAATTCAAGAGTGTATTGTGGTTAAAAACCTTAAAAGGTTAATCGGAAATATAAACTATTGTGAGGATTGTGAATTTCGTATCATGAAGAGAAAGACATGGTTATGAGTACCTAAGAAGAGGTGAAGACACGTGACAAGGAAAAATAAAGTATATGAGTATAGAATTTAATGTGAGTCAGAATCATAAGAAACGACAAAGTGCCTTGGAAACTAGAAAGTATGTGCTTCGGTGAAAGCTGAGAAAACATCGAAATCATAAAAGTAGTAATAGTAATGGAAAGGACTAGTGTGTTTGGGTATGGTTGAAACAGTGAGGACAGCGAAAAGAGCTAAGTACTAAAGAAAGTGTGAAGATACATGAGAATGGTTAGAGCCTATTATGGAAACAACTAGAGATTTTTGGGAACGGCATTGGGTCAGAAAGACAGATGAAGATGAGAATGAGATGAAGTGAGACAAACGAATTGTAATGTGGTCGTCTATTACCTATAAGTTGGTGAAAGTGTAACCGTAAGCCGTGAAGAGCTTAAAGTATTGCGAATTGAAGGTCGTGGCACCATAAATGACAAGTGTAAAATGAGTATATTATGAACTACAGTGAGCGAAAAAGCAACAGTGGTTTAAGAAAACAGTGAAAGATATAATGAGTTAAGGGGTCAGATCCCCGAAATTATCAAGTTTGTGAAGGACTAAGTAATGATGGATACCACGGAAATGAGATTCTTCGATTACACCCCGTGTTACGGGATCGTTAAGATGTAATTTTGCGGACAAAATTCTAAAAGGTGGGGTGATTATAACACCTCGCAATTTTAAATTAAGTAATTAAATTATTAAGTGATGGATTAGTGAAAATCCCAAAGGATAAGCCAAAATATAAAGAAAGGGCAAAATGGTAATTAGCCAACACGCAACCCTAGGAAGATAAAAATTGAGTAGAAGGTCTCACATGGTAAAAACAACCCTGGAAAAGGATTCAGAATGAAAAGTTGAGTGGATTAGGCAAGTTTCAGAAAATCAGTGAATAGTGTTTTTCACAGGTAAAAATACCGCGGTACGATTGCACCGTAAAATGTGCCAGTGGAATTTTGAGCTCTAGGTTTCAAATATGACTTATAAATGGTTTATAGAGTTAGGAAATATGATTTCTGGAAATATTAGATGGAATTAAGTCAGTTTGGAGAAGGGTGCCAACGGCGCGCGCTGTAGCTTAAAACAGTGTTTCCTCCGAACAAAAGGAAAACTCTGGATCCATCTGATAAAGTATAATTAAGGGACAATGGTCAATGTTAAAAATTAGAATTTCTAAATATGTTTTGAAATTTCGAACGTTTAGTGAAATCGGAGGGAAATTCGGTTGAGTTTTAAATCGTGTGGGACCCACCCACTTAAAAGTCACTTAAGTCCACCTCACCTAAGCACTATTCATCATCTCCCCTCCTTTCCCTCTCTCCTCATGCAGCGCGCACAGCCCTATCTTTTTCCCCCCTCACTATGCAAGTTTTCTTCTGGCATAAAATTCAACTAATGCATAAATTTTGTGATATTCAATTCACGCTTGGAAGCAGCCAAATTTTTAACGGTATATTGATTAATCAATGAGAAAAATATAATAATCATAACACAACAATCACAATGTTTCGCAAATAACTCTAGCATTGAAACAATTGTGCAAATTATGCATCATATTACTTATCCGACTTGAATGAAATCAAATAGTTGAATTTTTTTGGTAAAAATTAATGGAAAATAAAAACAATCATCAAACTGTCATTATTACAATAAATTTATCATTTTTAATTTACAAAAACTTCAATAATGTAATAATATACATTAGTTATGATATTAATTATTATTTATATGATAGAGAGTATTTTGAAACGCGTGACCAAGATTGTATGTATAAATGCATGCTGGTGCCTGGTAGTCCCGCTAATCTCTTTATTAGGATTCTAACATACCCTAATCTCGCTATCCTACTATTAGATTGAAAAAAAAAATTTCATGTACTTGTAATTTAGTAATCTTTTCTTTTTCAAATAAAGCAATGAAAAAGACATTATTTGTTATTAGTATAATAGTATATCACCCTTTAAATAATTTTAATTATTTGTGACCAATTTTATTAATAAATATATTAATTTCAAAAAAAATGTAATCGATTTTTGTTGTTGTAAACAAACGATTTTTTATCTTTATCAAATGTGAAAAATATTTACTTTTTATTTAACACTTTTTAAGATATATGAAAAAAAAGCTCTTATCTAATGTATACAATTATAGAGATTAATATTTCTCATATCATAGGAGATAATTTCCAAACATATAAAAGTTTGTGACCCGTATTTTTTTCCCCTCTTTTCTCTTTTTTTTGTTGATAAATTCTCTCTTTTCTCCTTACATGGGTCTCACATACTTATATATATATATATATATATATATATATATATATATATATATATATATAAGAGAAAAAATTATCTCATATATTAATCCTATAATTAATTGGGACATGATATATTTACCATCAATTAAGTTTACCAAATTTTATTATCAAACCTTAACCGTTGATTTTCGTCAATCTATTATTCATAATTACTAAAAATTTATAATTCATTAATAAATATCATCCAATAAATTATAACCGTCTAATGAAAATTAACAATAAAAATTTAATAATAAAAAATAATAACTTTGGTAAATAAATTTCTCCCCTATTTATATTCTGAGCATTAATGTTTGTTGGGTTCCTAAAAAGACAAAAAACAAGAAACTAGAAGAAAGAGAGAAAAGAAAAATGTTTTTATGGACATGACAAAGGCATATATTCTAGAAGGTCCAATAAAGGACAGCACAAACTGGAAGAGAATCTTCTATTAATGATGATCCTATCCAGACAGCTAAGCAGCCCACATTTTAGAAGGCAGAAATAGGGAGCACAAACAGGATGAGAATTTTCTATTAATGATGATCCTATCCAGACAGCTAAGCAGGCCACATTGTAGAATTGTTGAGCGATTAGCAATTTGACGCAGGTCACTATGGTGGTGATCAGACTAGATTAAATTGAATTTGGAGTTCTCTCATGTTGAATTTCTTGTATGTGCTAGCATTGATTGTATGTCTATGATAATAATTGATATGAAATATGTTGTCTATGTTTTTATCCTTAATATCTTTACGAGTCAAAGTTTATATAAATTTGTAATTTGGAAATAAAAAAAAGATTTTGCATAAATTTTGTGATATTCAAATCACCCTTGGAAGTAGCCAAATTTCTAATGGTATATTGATTAATCAATGAGAAAAATATCAGAATCATAACACAACAATCACAATGTTTCGGATATGACTCTAGCATTTAAACAATTGTGTGAATTATTCATCATATTACTTATCCGACTTGAATGAAATCAAATAGTTGAATTTTTTTTGGTAAGTATTAAAGGAAAATAAAAACAATCATCAAATTGTCATTATTACAATAAATTTATCATTTTTAATTTACAAAAACTTCAATAAGGTAATCATAAACATTAGTTATGATATTAATTATTATTTATATGATAGAGAGTATTCTGAAACGCATGACCAAGATTATATGTATAAATGCATGCTGGCGCCTGGCAGTCCCGCTAATATCTTTATTAGGATTCTAACATACCCTGATCTCGCTATCCTACTATTAGATTGAAAAATAATTTTCATGTACTTGTAATTTAGTTATCTTTTCTTTTTGGAATAAAGCCATGAAAAAATCATTATTTCATCATTATTATTTGTTATTAGTATATCATCCATTAAATAATTTTAATTATTTGTGACCAATTTTATTAATAAATATATTATTTTCAAAAAAATGTATTCGATTTTTTTTTTGTAAACAAACTAATTTTTATTATCAAATATGAAATATATTTACTTTTTATTTATAGATGTGAATAAAACTCTCATCTAAATATATCAAATTATAGAGATTAATATTTCTCATGTTACATGAGATAATTTCCAAACATATAAAAGTTTGTGACCCGTTTTTTTTCCTCTCTTTTCTCTTTTCTTTGGAGATAACTCTCTCTTTTCTCTTTAACTGACCTTACATGGGTCTCAAACGCTTATATATATATATATATATATATATATATATATATATATATATATATATATATATATATATATATACACATAAGAGATAAAATTATCTCATACATTAATCGTATAATTAGATTGGAGGGTCACACACATTTATATATATATATATATATATATATATATATATATATATATATATATGTGTGTGTGTGTGTGTAAGAAATGAAATTATCTTATACATTAATCCTATAATTAATTGAAAGGGATCTTCTATTAATGATGATCCTATCCAAACAGCTATTAAGCCCAATATTGCTAAGAGGTCCAAAAATTCGCTATAAATGAAGGGTTAAACCACTAAGTTACACACTCTAAACCCTTTCACAACCAGGATCAAAAAGGCTACGAAATCATCAAAACTTGTAAAAAGGTTTCTGAAATCTCAGCTATTCAGTGTGCAATCACTAGGATCTGCCTTAAGCCAAGTGATTTCTTTTTTCTTCTGTTTTGTTTGCATTTCATTCTATGTTTGTTGCTCTTTTTATCCACCCCATTTTTGCAAACTTGCCTTTTCACCCTTTGAAGTTTGACACTTTTTTTTTTTGCTTGCATTTGAAAGCCTTAACCTTTGAAATCTTCATTTATAGGGGTGATTTTGTTGATGGGTGCTTGCTTTAGCAATCGCATTAAGGCTGCGAGCCCTTCCATTACAGGTCACCTTCTCCTTTTTGACTTGCAACTTCATATATATATTTTTTTGTTTTCTGTCAATATGTGAATGAGCTGATTATTCTCCGGATTTTTGGTTCTGTTGGGGCTTGGAAATGAATATGGGATTGATTTTCACAGAGTTAAAGTTGTTAACTTTATGGATAGTTTTCTTTCCAGATTGATTGAAAAAATATTTGATTTTTACCCTTGTTTTAATAAAAAATATTTAAAATTTGCAAATATATGATAAAAATCCAAAGTTCAAATGTCACAATTTACATTTTTGCATAAAAATCATGGGTTTAATTTTTCTATAGCTGTGATAAAAAGATATATCAACTACAAACACATACATATTCACCAAAATTTGCCGATTTTTTTGAAAATCAAGATCCAATATTAGATTCTGATAAAAAAATGTATACGTGTCGGACAAAATATTTTTACAGCAGCCAGTAATACTTTTGTCATCCCACAAAAAAAAAACCTTATGAGTGCATCATCAATATTACGATTTTGGCTTACTTGTCAGATTAGAAAATGGTTATGTTTGTTATAAAAAAAAGGTGAACCCCCAAGGGTAGCTCAGTTGGCAGCTGAGCTCTCAAGGGATTGCTTGGTGCAGGGATCAAACCCTGCCTCAAGCAGTTTCTTGGAAAATCTTTGGAGGCCAGATTATAAGCCAAAGATCTTCAGTTGGGGGATTAGTTTCGTCCTTTCTCCGGTTGCGAAGCTTAGTGCACCCACCCTCACAATGAGGGGCTAGCCCAAACGGGCCGTACCCCGAGGGCATGGGCATGGTGCCCGGAGAAGGTTGAATGGGGATACCTCATAGCATTGTACCACAAAAAAAAAGGTTATGTTACGTTTTGTTTGTATTTTTTATTGGAAAGAAAAAAAAAGACGGTTAAGCAAGAGCCAATAATTTTGAACAGGTTGAAATGGACATTATTGGACATTGAAGACCTCAATTAAACCCGTTAAAACTCGTAATGTAACGTATTGGTGGGGAACATTAATTAAAAAAAATGAGATTAGGGTAACAACACGGTGTAGATTACGGTATTACTTCAAATCTGAGACGTCCATAATATCATAAGGACGAGATCTGTGACGCCACGTGTTCCTGCTGTAACTGGATGGTGAATCGATAATCGCTCCATCGACACATGAAAATATCTTCTCACCCAAATTATTTTTAAAAAGAGATAACCCCATTACAAATTGATCAGAGGTAATGTTTTCTGTAAGATAATTCCTCCAAACTGTAATCTGAGTCCGAGTCCGAGATAAATTCTTGTTAAGACAACATAAGGATAATTATGGGGTTTTGTGGAAGTCCATCTGTCCATGTAAATTTGGTATTATGAGTGATGACTTTGTTTACTTTGTTTGTTACGAGTCCTTCTTAAGTTGATTTTCACTGCATTGATGTAGGGTTCACTTCTAGAAGTGTAAACAAGAGTGGCCATGACATCAACTCAAATAGCACCATCTTAAGAAGGACTCAATCACCATCATTGGCCTTATAACAAACAAAATAAACAAAGTCATCACTCATAATACCAAATTTACATGCTCTTAGTTCACTATAGCTGAAGCTTTTCAAATTGGAAGATTGCAAGATCTCACCCTCCCTTCTTGAAGGGACAGATATGGAGGCTGATGAGTTGGTGCTATTTGAGCTGATGTCATGGCCACTCCTGCTTACAATTCTAGAAGTGGACCCTACTTCTAGAAGTGTAAGCAGGAGTGGCCACGAGATCAGCTCAAATAGCACCAACTCATCAGCCTCCATATCTGTCACTTCTAGAAGTGAGGGTGAGATCTTGCAATCTTCCAATTTGAAAAGCTTCAGCTATAGTGAACTAAGAGCATGTAAATTTGGTAGTATGAGTGATGACCTTGTTTGTTTTGTTTGTCATAAGGCCAATGGTGGTGATTGAGTCCTTCTTAAGTTGATTTTCTAGGGAGACGTCCCCAAGTAGCTCTGCTACTGAGCCTCCTGACGTTCTATCCCCTCCCCTATCACCAGCTCATTCCTCACCTCCATCAAGAACACAACAACCATCTCCTATGCAACATAAAGGAAAGGGGATTAAAGAAACAGAAGCAGCACCTGCTGCAGAAGAACAAATGGCTGAGCACAAACATGAAGGGAATCTTCTATTAATGGTGATCCTATCCAGACGGCTAAGCAGCCCACATTGTAGAATTATTGAGCGATTAGCTATTTGACGCAGGTCACTATGGTGGTGATCGGACTAGATTAAATTGAATTTGGAGTTCTCTCATGTTGAATTTCTTGTATGTGCTAGCATTGATTGTATGTTTATGATAATTGGTATGAAATATGTTATCTTTGTTTTTATCGTTATTCTCTTTATGAGTCAAAGTTTATATGAATTTGTAATTTGAAAATAAAAAAAGGATTATGCATAAATTTTGAGATATTCAATTCACCTTTGGAAGCAGCCAAATTCTTAACGGTATATTGGTTAATCGATGAAAAAAATATCAGAATCATAACACAACAATCACAATGTTTCGCAAATTACTCTAGCATTTAAACAATTGTGTGAATTATGAATCATAATACTTATCCGACTTGAATAAAATCAAATAGTTGAATTTTTCATTTAAAAATTAAAGGAAAATAAAAACAATCATCAAATTGTCATTATTACAATAAATTTATGTGTTTTAATTTACAAAAACTTCAAAAAGGTAATCATATACATTACTTATAATATTAATTATTATTTATATGATAGAGAGTATTCTGAAACGTATGACCAAGATTTTATGTATAAACGCATGCTGGCACTTGGCAGTCCCGCTAATCTCTTTATTAGGATTCTAACATACCCTGATCTCGCTATCCTACTATTAGATTGAAAATAATTTTCATGTACTTGTAATTTAGTAATCTTTTCATTTTGAAATAAAGCATTGACAAAGTCATTATTTAATCATTATTATTTGTTCTTAGTATATTAGTATATCACCCATTAAATGATTTTAATTATTTGTGACAAATTTTATTAATAAAAATATTAATTTCTAAAAAAATGTATTCAATTTTTTTTTGTAAACAAAATATTTTTTATCTTTATCAAATATGAAGTATATTTACTTTTTATTTAAATTTTTTTAAGAGATATGGAAAAAAAACTCTTATCTAATATATACAATTATAGAGATTAATATTTCTCACGTTGTTGGAAATAATTTCCAAACATATAAAAGTATATATATATATATATATATATATATGGGCATGATATTCTTACACCGGTGTAAGAGTTAGATGTCATACACTCAATCTTGAACATTGATCCACTTGTATCCAATGGCTGATATTACTAAAAAAATTGAGCCCTTAGATATAAGTGGGATCAGTGGACAAGATTGAGAGTGTAACTTACACTGTCCCATATATATATATGTGTGTGTGTGTGTAAGACATAAAATTATCTCATACATTAATCCTATAATTAATTGGTACATGATATATTTATCATCAATTAAGTTTACCATTTTTTATCGTCAAACCTTAACCGTTGATTTTCGTCAATCTATTATTTATAATTATTAAAAAGTAAAAATTAATTAATAAATATCTTACAATAAATTATAAGCGTCTCACGAAAATTAACAATTAGAATTTAATAATAAAAAATAATAACTTTGGTAAATAAATTTGTCCCCTAATTATATTCTATGCATTAATGTTTGTTGGGTTTCCAAAAAGACAAAAAGCAAGAAACAGGAAGAAAAAGAAAAAAAGAAAAAAAAAAGAACAAAGTTTTTATCGACAAGACAAAGGCCTATATTCTAAAGGTCCAATAATGGATAGTAAAAACAGGAAGGGAATCTTTTATTAATGATGATACTATCCAGAAAGCTAAACAGCCCACATTCTAGAAGGTAGAAATAGGGAGCACAAACAGGAAGGGAATCTTCTATTAATTATGATCCTATCCAGACAGCTAAGCAGCCCACATTGTCGAATTGTTGAGCGATTAGCAATTTGATGCAGGTCACTATGGTGGTGATCGGACTAGATTAAATTGAATTTGGAGTTCTCTCATGTTGAATTTCTTGTATGTTCTAGCAGCATTGATTGTATGTTTATGATAATTGGTATGAAATATGTTGTCTTTGTTTTTATCTTTATTCTCTTTACGAGTCAAAGTTTATATGAATTTGTAATTTGAAAATAAAAAAAGGATTATGCATAAATTTTGAGATATTCAATTCACCCTTGGAAGCAGCCAAATTCTTAACGGTATATTGATTAATCGATGAAAAAAATATCAGAATCATAACACAACAATCACAATGTTTCGCAAATTACTCTAGCATTTAAACAATTGTGTTAATTATGCATCATATTACTTATCCGACTTGAATAAAATCAAATAGTTGAATTTTTCAGGTAAAAATTAAAGGAAAATAAAAACAATCATCAAATTGTCATTATTACAATAAATTTATCATTTTTAATTTACAAAAACTTCAAAAAGGTAATCATATACATTACTTATGATATTAATTATTATTTATATGATAGAGAGTATTCTGAAACGTATGACCAAGATTTTATGTATAAACGCATGATGGCACCTGGCAGTCCCACTAATCTCTTTGTTAGGATTCTAACGTCCCCTGATCTCGCTATCCTAATATTAGATTGAAAATAATTTTCATGTACTTGTAATTTAGTAATCTTTTCATTTTGAAATAAAGCATTGAAAAAGTCATTATTTAATCATTATTATTTGTTCTTAGTATATTAGTATATCACCCATTAAATGATTTTAATTATTTGTGACAAATTTTATTAATAAATATATTAATATCTAAAAAAATGTAATCGATATTTTTTTTGTAAACAAATGATTTTTTATCTTTATCAAATATGAAGTATATTTACTTTTTATTTAACATTTTTTAAGAGATATGGAAAAAAAAACTCTTATCTAATATATACAATTATAGAGATTAATATTTCTCACGTTGTAGGAGATAATTTCCAAACATATAAAAGTTTGTGACCCGTATTTTTTTTCTCTCTCTTTTCTTTGTTGGTAATTTCTATCTATTCTCTTTACATGACCTTACATGGGTCTCACACACTTACACACACACACACACACACATATATAAGAGATAAAATTATCTCATACATTAATCCTATAATTAGTTGGTACATGATATACTTACCTTCAATTAAGTTTACCATTTTTTTATTATCAAAACTTAACCGGTGATTTTCGTCAATATATTATTTATAATTATTAAAAATTAATAATTAATTAATAATTATCATCCAATAAATCATAACTGTCTCACGAAAAATAACAATTATGGATGAAGTGGTAAGAGCACTGGAACTGCTTCAGGAATCAAAGGACATGCAGGAAAAAAATGGTGTTCAGAAAGAGCATCGCGAACGCAGTTCTGTACTCGCCCATCCCAATGGCCGCCCTATAGCTGACAAAGGTAGTGCAGATGCTCCCAGAAAGGCTTATACTTATCCTAGGCCTTCTGTTTATCCTAGGCCTTTTGGTTCTCTCCTTCAAACTTGAGAGAGTTTTGTGATGTGGCTAGTTGTAAGAAGCACGTAAAAAGTTCAGAGATATAGGTTTGGCTTGAACCATAATTATGTTAGCTATGTATAGTTTCTGTTATTTATATCTTGTGTTTTTAGCTACACTAGAAATTATTTTCTTCTTGTGATCCTGATTTCTAGTCATGAGAGTCTAATATGGATCCTTAAGGTGTTCATTGCTTTTGAACCATGTATACAACTACAATATTCCTATGTGGATGATGCTCTACTTTCTCGTCTTGCTTTTAGTATATGAAAAAGTCATCACAATGGTGACTTGTTGACTTCCATTCTAACCACCCAAGGAAACGGGAGTCAACAGAATTGCAAGGTTAAGATTCTCTTAAATGAATATGCACGACAAAAACAAAATACAGGAGCATATTGAGTTATGCATTTAACATTATGGGGGCAGAGATCATCAAGTTTGGTATTTACATTCATTGAAAAGCTATGCAATGCCAAAGAAAATGGGAATCAAGACTTCAATTAAATATAATCACATTGGTTTTTGTGGACTCCCAGCTGAAATTGAGAAAAATCCTGATCCCCCTTCCTCTCTCCCTCTCTAACTAAAACAAATCTTACTTTTAAAATGCACTTCAATCTCACTTTTAATGTCTGGATCAAAAAGTACATCATTGCATCAAGAAAAAATCACAAATTGGGATTGCTAAGATTTTTAAGATTATGGGAAAAATGATGGAAAAGTTGTTGCCTGAAAAACAATCTGTTCCTCAGATTGATATGATAAATACCATTGAAGAGATGAAGGCTCTGAGGAACGGGTTAGACCAACTCTCATCTTCATTCGTCAAATTCCAAGAACAACAGAAGGAAGACATAGAGCAACTTCTCGACACTATTAAAGCCAGCATCAAAGACATCAGTGCTGCCCCCTCTGCACTAACTTTGCAAGTTGTCAGGTATGAAATCAGAAAAGCATCTGACTTCCTGACGCATGCTCATTCCCTGCACAACACTAGAGCTGAACTACAACTTAGGAAACTCCTCCTTAAAAATTCTGAAGAACGAAAAGAAAACAAAGAAGCCCTCAAGGCCTTTGGAACGTACCTGGGGGGGGAGAATTTACCAGCTGGAACTCAGAATGTGGGATGTTGAGGGGCAGCTTGTGCACATTCGTAATGGTAGGATAATGATGAGATCCACCATTGATCACATCGTTGCAGTAATTAGTGATCTACTGAAGGACACTGAGAAATGGCTCCCTGAAGCTGAAGTAAGAAGATTGAGAGATCAGCTCAAGAGAAGACCACCTACACAGGAGGAAACTGATGCTATTAGAGAGGCTGAGACAAGTGCTGGAGAGGATACCAAGTTGGATAAAAGAAGTCCCCAGTGAAAAGGAGAAAGCCCTCATATTTGTTTAGTTTTATTTCGCTTTGAGTACTTTACATTTGTTTTCTTTTCCGTTCCCTAGTGTAAATTTAATTTATTTTTGAAATGGAAATTTTTTTTTTTGTTCAAACTGTTTGGTTCAAAGATTTCGGTTATGGTATTGTGGCTGTGAAAATTGAATAACCAATGGCATGAAACACAAAGTCAATGATTAATCATTCTTATTCTTACTCTAAATGCTTGAAACAGGAAAAGTGAAGTGAATTTAATCTTCAGATTTCTGAAAGATGCTGATCTGTATGAACTAAAGCTGGTAAGGAACGAAAAATGCCAAACACGTACTCATGAGAGCGTTCCTGAGGTGTAACCATAATGAAACTTCTAAACTTGCCCTGATGCTGTAAGTATGTTGCGACTTTAGCAAGTGTACTAGTCGTACAAGTAATAGAATGATGAGTAAAGATCGTTCCCACGAGGATTTGTGTTCAAACACCAATCAACCAATTATAACTAAGTTGAATCAAGTAAAAGTTCATTGAAAAAATAAGTATTTTGTCAACAGAAATTGAATTGTAATTAACTTCGTAAAATAAATGAAATATGAATTGAAATCTTATAAAAAACAAGTAGTCAGAAAACAATTTCCCTCAATAATAAACTTATATAACAATCGATCATATTATAATTTATCTCTCATGTGATGTTAATCAACCTTTTTCTTATCATCAAGATGTAATCCCTCACTATGCTGATTGATACATTAATCAGAAACCCCAATCCCAATCCCTTGGTGATTCCTTTTTTAATTCATACGTTAAACACTAAGGTCTTAAAGATTACATCAGAATCCTAGCATCAATTTCTTGAATACTAGCATACTGATGATGAAATTGTCAGATATAGAAGTAGCATAAACATTCTCGTTCAACACTACTCCTTTGATAGAAAGAATTGATATATACAACTTCATATCATCACATAAAAGATACTCATAATATTAAATCAAACATACATAAATTTATCATTGAGTTCCATTGAATTCATACTACAAGGGACTCTACTCAGACATAATTAAAGACATAACAAAAGAAGATGAAAGATCAAACTCAGTTTCCATGATGGTTGAGTCTTCAATCTTCAATTGCAATTACATAAAAATGTACTAACTATTACAAGAACTAATCCTAAGGAATTTGAAAGTCAGAGAATGTGTCTTAGAACAAAATAAGACTAGAATGAAAATATGAAGGCCTTTGCCTTATAAAGTTACAGGTTACAAATGAATAACAGCCAAAAACTGACACGCTAAAACGTTCTCTGTTGAACGTGAACGTTTTAGCGCTCAACTTCAACGTACACCCAACTGCTTTCAACCGTATTCAACATTAAAACCTTTGGTTTGGACGTTTTAGCGTTGAAGGACCAGAATCTTTTTGTACAGAATAGCGCTAAAACGTTTACATTGGATGTTTTAGCGCTGAACACCAGCAACTTTTGGCTTCTTTCTACAGCAAGGCGCTAAAACGCTTGCACTGAACGTTTTAGCGCTGAAGACCAGTAACTTTTGGCTTTGACGTGCAGCAGCACGTAAAACATTCTCCTTGGACGTTTTAGCGCTCAAGACTTATAATTCTCCCATTCTTCAGAATCTTCTTCCTTCTCTTTTTTTCCTCTTGAACTTGTTTTCCCTACAAGAACAATGAAAATTTTCAACAAAGCTACCAGAACTTGTATTTAAGGACTTTTTGGGATATTAACCTCTTTTCCATCATTTAATCACACAAATTGATACTAATTCATGCTGAAAAACCTGATGAACTAAGGGTTTATCAAAGTACTGCTGAAGAACAGATAAATTCCACTAACAAGGATCAACCATCAAACACTCACCTCACCCCAATCAAACAGACACTTCCATTCCATTTATATCTCAACATAACCACTCATGCACATCACCAGGTCAACTAAGAAAATGGGGGAAGCAAGGAACAAATCCAAAATGAGCAAAAAGGAAAAGAAGCTGGAAAACAAAGAAAATGGGAACAACCATTCAAAAGAATTCAGAAGAAAATGCCAGACAATATTCCTCCAAAGGAAGAAAAGAAGGTACATAAAGATAAGGTGTTCCCTCAACCAGGAAAGTCCAGCTCAGAAACAGAAACGTAAAAATGTTCCTTGACCCCATGCTTATGACCATTCCATTCAACACCCTTCCATAACCCTGTCCCTCCCTCTCTCTAAGATCCTTGAATTGGAAGGCACTTGCACTTCTTAGGAAAGCAACAGATAAGCAAGTCTTGAAGAATCACATCCAGGAATGGACAGAGAAACACTAAGCCATGAGTGATAGTGAGACAGAAGATCAGCAACCTTCACTTACCTTGGAACAAATTCTTTCTACTTATCATCTATGGAAAGTAATTCATTCTTTGAAAAGATCATGATTTCTCATTGGCTCAAGTTTTTGAAGTTGAGCTATTCTTTGCAATTGAGCAGCCTAAGACACTATTTCTGAGTTGTTTGAGGACAACCAACAGTTTAGTTTTGGGGTGTTTGATGGGACGATAATTCGTTCCCATCTAAGCCCATTTTGATGACAAAATACAATATGTTCACTCATCTGATGACCAACTTTAGAATTAAAAACACTTGTTTTATATTTTTATGACAAAAACACAGTGGGGGAACGGATGATGACATAATCCTTTGGAAATTATATAAAAAAGGGAATGGATTGAGGACATTAAATACACCTGCTCCACTCATTTAATCTCTCTGACCACTTTGCAGGAAACGTTGAGAAGAAGTTTCCATAAAGCATAAGCGGTGCAGCAATCAAGCACGAAGAAACGTGTACAGCATGAAATAAAGAGTTCTCATTGGCTGAGAGGAAAGCAAGACATGGGAGACTGCAAAGAAACAGCAAATCTCAACAATAAGTGTCCTATCCAAGCAAGTTGCAAGCCTCTAAACACCGTTGCCACCGCTCCGTCCATGTAGTCAAGAAAACAACTCCAAAGAAATTACAAGCTTTGCCATTCACTCTTCTGCCTATAAATAAGACATTCCAACATGAATAAGATCATCTAATTCCTTAAGAAGAGATCACTTAGTTTATTTTGTAGTTTTTCTTTCTTTCGTATAGTTTTAGTTGTAGTTAAGTGACAACACTTCTTCATTCTGTATCATTCACTTGAGACTCCTCACAAGCAACAACCATATTCTCCACTTTCTCTTTTATTGTAATCAAGTCGTTTCCATTTAAATACAAGTGTTATTTATCTCCTTTCTATTCGTTATCTCTGAACTGAATCTCGGGCCTATGGGATTTCAGTTTGGAAAAATTATGCTCAAGTTAGTAGCCATGGGCTAAACTATCTGCGGAACGGAAAAAACTGCAAAGTCCTTAAAGAATTATTTTCAAAACTCTTGTACTGAAGATTTTGTGTTTCTCTGGTTAAGTACGCTATATTCAACGTGTATCAATGGAAATTGAACACATACTGAGAAAGGAACTTCCATAAGGAAGGGATTTCATACAGCTTAACCAGAGGGGGAAGGCAGTGTTGTGGAAACAACAATGCTGGTTGCCTTAAGAATAAGGGACCACTTCGTTCACTTTAAGGTTCTGCACTAAGTACCTGTTGGAGTCAAGGGAGCCATAGGAATATGGAAACTTGTGAGCCATTTAGTCCATGAGCTGAGGAATCAGAGTTGGCAATAAAGAGACTGGAACAAATACAAAAGTTTTGAGTCTTGAGTAGGGAAATAACTATTTAAGAATGAAATAGTGGATCCGTTCCTTTTGTTACTTTATTTTTAAAACCATCCACACTGTTGTCTCTTAATTATTGTTTTTACTTTTATTATTCCTTTCTTTATTCAATCTTTTATCTACAAATCTCCAATGAATATTGTCATACCTTCTTTTAAGAAGAAGGATTTCATATATAACGATGCAAGGAGTTGTTTGCAGTTAAATTGAACCTACTATTCTTGAGGAACATTGTCAAAACTGTAGGGAACGTTTGACCAAGCATGTCAATTACTAACTTTTTTTTCATTTTCATTCTTTTTAAGACAGTATAAGACATTACTTAGAATTCTATCCTCGTGGGAACGATATTCTGGGCATTAACACTCCTATTTATTACTTGATGCGTGCACTTGCGCACTTGGGCTGAAGATAAGAGAACAAATGTGTTTTCTCTTGATGAACTGAGGAACGTTCTACTTCATAATACTCTAAATCCTACCTATCCGAACCAAATCTGGAACAGATGGCTCAGCATCCCAAAATTACACAACACATAATTTTCCTGCACATTGGTGCCAGGTGGCGCCACTATAGCACCAACCAGCGCCACCCCACTGCCATTTTTGCAACTTTCGTGTTTTCTTCACAGCACCATGGCGCCAGTTGGCGCCACACCACTGTCAAATTTTTACAATCAGCCCCCTGCACTTGTGCAGGGGCCACTCTAGGGGCTGAGTTCCCGACCTTCGACCGCCCCATTTCTAACTCCGATTAACCCCAGATTTTGACATAACATAGAGGGTAACTCCACCTTCAAAATGATGTAAGGCTCATCCCTATTGGACCATAGTGGAGGGAGATACGTTCTCCCACAGTTTGCTAAAAACATGCTAATTTCCCGAAAATTGGCCAGAGTTTCCTTTGTTTTTACAAAAATCCCCAGTTTGCCAATGCAACCTAAACACATATAGGTATATAACATCACATGGGTGGCACACAGTATGAAATGCATGGCATACAATATCACAAAAACTAGGTACAAATCCAAGAACATCCACATCAGGATTACATTCAAGGACCCCCCTATCGTATAACTCCGGGAATCTTCTTGGTGCCTCTCCCATGGTTGAGACGACCCCATGGCAAAACCCAACTGGAACTCCTCATGAGCCCTATCCAGCGGAAGTCCCACATTTGGATCATCCTGGTACCGCTCCCAGAGTTGGCCCCACGACAAAACCCGACCGGAATCCCCAGCAGAATATCCAGTGGAAGTCCAAACCAACACGCATCTACTGGCCAGAGATCAAACAATTTACACACAACATGCTCCAAGCATGTCACACAATCAAGCAATAATACATAAACATACATATTTACACAATGTTCAACAACATAAATTCCAACCACAACCTTCCACTAGGCGTGGTGGAGAAAACAAGGGACTAAACCCAAGTTACAAAGGTTTACCTCAACTCCGAAGCCAATGCTCCATACGTAAGCTCCAAGCTTAATCCGTTTCCATAGCGTCCGTGAGAGGCAACCTATATGATCAACAACATGATCATCAATACAATTTCCATGCAAACCATTCATTTACACAATTCATCATCAATTAAATCACTTAGGCCCAATGGCACACAACCAAATAATTCACCTATCTCAATCACATTACTCCTCACTACTCACCAATTCACAATTATTTACTAAAACTTCCATTTTACATCATCCACCAACCATTACCTCAATAGGTCGAATTGTTCATGCCCATCAATCTAGGGGTATTCAATCCAATTCAACACTCATACTCATCATATAATCATATTACCACATCATACAACAACTCACCACACCATCCTTTCACATTTTCAAAATCTAAAGTCATGACTCCCAAAATTTCTCTAAGTTAAAAATCCATATTTTTCCTTAATAATTTTTATTGCATTTCTAGCCAATACACATTATTCTAAGACATATTAATCTAATACACTTTTTCCATTTGAGCTCTCTAATCACACAAATCATCCAACACAACTTCAACACAAAACCCATTTTATGATTTTCTCAAAAAAACTCCATGAAACTAGGAATACTTACAACCAATAGCTTCCTAAGGCTCCAATGGTTGATGATCAAGTGTCCATCCAAGCCAAAGCACCACCAATGGCCCCAAAACTCCATAATTTCGCACAAATAGGTGGAAAAATGATCTCATCCCACAGTCACTTTCATGACTCTCTCAAGAAACGTAATATACTCACACCCTCACTACAAACAACTTTGGTGTTGGAACTTTATTGATTTGGTGGCTCAAAAGTGTGGAAAAGGGCAAGAAAGTTTCTTTCCCTTGCCTTCCATGGAGGCGTTCACGAAGGGGAGAGAATAAGAAGAAAGAAAAGAGAGAGAGAAAAGAGAGAGAGTGAGGGAAGAAAGAAAGAAAGACTTAAGTGGTTTTGGTGGGAACGGGTCCCTCACGCGATTTAACTTTAATCTCTCACCTAATTCCAATCACAGATTCATAACCTACGTATTTTTCTCGTTCATGTCATATTTTTTTTCCTAAAAATACTTATAAAAATTTCACGCTTATCAGTACAATTATACCGCATTATTTTTACACCGGGAAAATCATTATTCATCAAAATTTTCAAAACTTGCCTATTCACTCAATTTTTTTGTCCTGAATCCATTTCCGGCATTATTTTTATCATTTGAGATCTCCTACTCCATTTTTCATATCTCGGTTTAAGTTTTTGGCAAATTACCATTTTGCCCTTGGTACACATTTTGACCCCAATTTCAGGATTTTCACTAATCCTACCATTTTAACCCACATTATATCATATAAATTCACATTTAAATTTACGAGGTGTTATAGAACAAGGACAACAAACTCAACCTTGATTCGGTCAAACAATTGCATTGACCCAAGGAGTCCAAGAAGAACAATATCTTATCCAAGAAGGTGTCAAAAACCCAAGAAGTTAGGGATACGATAAGGCTGCAGCAACAAAATTCATAGAGTTTCACTCCTAAACCAATAGCTCAACTATCCAACCACTCTCCTATATAAAGAGGAGCCTCCCCCACGAGTTAACAGACGGTTTTTGGGAATACAGTTTGGAACACGGTTTGGAGGAGAGTTCAGAGGCAAGAAGAACGTTTTAGAGAAGGAGAGTGAGGTTCTTGGAGGAGGAAGAGTAGTGCTGGAGCAGTGCCACAGCAAGGCAGTGGCAACGTTTTCCTGCAGCAATTGTTTCCATCTTCTTTTCTGCTTTCCAATGAACTTTTTCTTTCTTTTCTCTGTTTTAGTTAATTCCATCATGAGCTAATTCGCTCCATAGGTTAGGTGATAAAGCACCTATGCTGTAATATTGAGATGTATGCCTAAGCTTTGTTTATGTTAATGTTTAATTAGTTGTTCAACGAGTTTGCTTAATCTTATTCATATGTGCATGTGGAGAGATACATATGTGATATTGAGGAGGTTGGGGCCGAGAGGTTTCCAAATCCAGACCCTTGTTGAATTCTGTGGATTAATTAGGTTAATTATAACTTAATTAAGTTGTGGGTAGAGAGATCATTCACACCACATAGCCTTTGAACTTGAACTTTAACAATTCAGTAATTAATTTGGCGATAGAGATGTGGGAATTTGTTATTGGGTATATATGTTAGGTTGGCCAAAAGCCCCAGCATACCTTAGTGTTCGATTACTAATTAAACATTGACATAGCATCGTTAAAGCATCGTTTCAGTATTGCTGTATCTGGGAAATTGATACTGACCTATATTTCATCCATCATCTTAAAACCTATTATTTTAGTTTACTATTTTCTTAGCTTTACTTGTCCTTTATTTTACTAAATCAATCACCACAATCAATCATTTTATCTATTTCTTCACTCAAATAATCATTACTTGACATTTATCTCCGTGGGAACGATACTTGGACTCACACATCCCTTTATTACTTGTGACACGTGCACTTGCGTATTTCTGTGGAAGAATTAATTGATTACAAATTGCACCAAGTTTTTGGCGCCGTTGCCAGGGATAATTAGAAAGTTGTTTTTATTTTAGTGAAGAATTTTCTTTTGTTTCATATCCTTCACCTTCCTTACTTACTGTTTTCAAGGTATTAATTGCAGCGTATGAGCAGTTCTTCATCAGAACAAGAAGCAGATTTTGATCCTGAGATTGAAAGAACGTTTCGAGCAAGAAGGAGACAACAAAGACGTAGCAATCCTACAGCAATACCTAACATGACAGCAATATTAGGAAACGGTGAAGATGATGGACCTGGAAACAACAATGAAGATCCAAATCAGGTTGAGATCCCGATCAGAGCGCATGCAATTCCTATGCTCAACGATCTGCATTCTGGAATCATTCAACCTGATGTAGCAGCAGAGAATTTTGAGCTGAAGCCGGTGATGTTTCACATACTGCAGACCATTGGTCAATTCAATGGAATGCCCAGTGAAGACCCTCACCTTCACCTCAAGAATTTAACAGATGTAGCAAACAATTTCAAAATCAGAGGAGTTACATCCCATGCTCTAAAGATGAAACTGTTCACATACTACCTCACCAACAAAGCTAAAGCATGGTTTTTCACCAAAGAAAAAAAGCTAAAGCATGGTTGAATTCTATACAACCACAATCAATCCGAAGTTGGGAGGAGTTGGCGGACAAGTTTTTATTGAAGTTCTTTCCTCCCATGAAGGCAGCCCAATACAGGAATGATATATCAACCTTCAAGCAATTACAAGAAGAATCATTTTATGAGGCTTGGGAGAAATTCAAAGATCTGTTGAGGAAGTGCCCAAATCATGGCATTACCGAATGGATTCAAATGGAGACATTCTATAATGGGCTTAATGGACCAACAAAAAGCATGGTCGACGCATCATCTGGAGGAGCCCTTTTAGAAAAAACATATACAGAAGCATATGCAATATTAGAAAGGATGGCAATCAACAACTATCAGTGGCCTGTGGAAAGATCAAGTTTAACACAAAAAAGGCTACCGGAGTTTGGGAACTAGATAATGTGACAGCATTTTCAGCACAGATTTCGACCTTGAACAATTATATCAAGACGTTAAGTATATCTGCTAATGCTAAAACACAACCAGTCAATGCCATAACTGATGCTATATCATGTGTTTTCTGTAATGGTCCCCATGTTTATGATAACTGTCCACAAGACCCTCAACCTGTTTGTTTTATAGGTAATTTCAACAGGAAAAACAATCCATATTCAAATACCTATAATCCCGGATGGAGGAATCACCCAAATCTTTCCTACTCGCAAGGACAGCATCATGGACAACAGCAAGGACAACAACAAACGTCCTCAGGTACAACAGGAAGGTCATATAAAGCTCCATACCATCCTGGATTCACGCAGCAGCATCATCAACCTAGACAGCAAGCTGATAAATCAATTTCGCTGGAAAGTATGTTGAAAGATTACATGACAAGGAGTGATGCTATAATTCATAATCAAGCTGCGTCAATCAAGAATTTGGAGATTCAAGTAGGTCAATTGGCATAAGCACTTAGAAGCAAACCTCAAGGAACCTTGCCAAGCAATACTGAAGTCCCAAAGAGAAATGGAGGAGAACAGGTCAATGCTATATCATTAAGGAGTGGTAAAGCCGTAGACGAACCAGAAGTCATGCGGAACTACCATGAGCAGAAGCAGAAAGCATTGAACCAGAATGAAGAAGATAAAGTTGCTGAAGAGGTGGAAAATCATGATCAACCCAAAGAACCTCAAGTTGCTGACACTAAGAAGATTGTTATAGCAAAGCCACAGCAAGGTCAGACTGTCAGCAAGGCAACAAAACCACCACCTCCCTTCCCTCAAAGATTGAAGAAGCAAACTGATGACAAGCAGTATAAAAAATTTCTTGATGTTCTAAAACAGTTGCACATTAATGTACCCTTGGTTGAAGCTCTTGAGCAAATGCCAAGTTATGCAAAATTCATGAAGGACATCTTGGCAAAAAAGAGGAAGTTGGAGGAGTATGAGACAGTAGCTCTCGCCCAAGAAAGTAGTCAATATTACCTCAACAAGTTACCACCAAAGCTAAAAGATCCAGGGAGTTTTACTATTCCTTGTACCATTGGTAACCAATATGTAGGTAATGCACTATTAGATTTAGGCTCAAGTATTAACCTTATGCCTAAAAGTATCTTCAAAAAGCTTGGAATAGGAGAAGCACGTCCAACCACTGTCACGCTACTGATGGCTGATAGATCAATAACTTATCCAGAAGGAAAAATCGAAGATGTATTGGTAAGAATGGATAAGTTCATTTTTCCCGCTGACTTCATTGTTCTTGACTTTGAAGCAGATAGGGAAGTGCCCATCATATTGGGAAGAGCATTCTTAGCCACCGGACGAGCAATGATTGATGTTGAGAAAGGAGACTTAACAATGCAAGTCAATGATGAGCAAGTTACATTCAATGTACGCAAGGCCATGAAGTATCTTGATCAAGTGGAAGAATGCACTAGCATGGATACCATTGATGCAGTTCTGCTACAGCAACTCAAGCAGCAAACAAAGACAGAACCACTGAATGTTACTATAGCAGAAGAATGTGCAAATGATGAAGAAGAAATGAAAAAGTTCCTTGCATGGATGGATTCACAACCAATAAGGCCATATAAAGAAAGACACTTTGAATCCCTTGGAGAAAGAGTGATAAAGACACTCAAGCCATCCGAAGAAGAACCTCAATCCTTGAGCTGGAGCCACTGCCCCAGTATCTTAAATATGCATATTTTGGAGATGAAAATACTTTACCTGTTATTATTTCATCTTTTCTCTCTGATGCAGAAATAGAGCAGTTGCTGCAAGTATTAAAAGAACATAAAAAAGCCCTCGGATGGAGCATTGCAGACATAAAAGGAATCAGCCCTACATTCTGCACACATAAAATATTGCTGCAGGAAGGCTACAGCAGCACTGTGCAACCTCAAAGAAGGATGAAACCTATGATGAAGGAAGTTTTCAAGAAGGAAGTGATTAAATGGCTTGATGCAGGAGTAATATACCCCATTTCAGATAGCCAATGGATAAATCCTGTGCAATGTGTACCAAATAAAGGAGGAATCACAGTTGTGAAGAATGAGAAAAATGAGCTTATACCAACAAGAATTGTGACCAGATGGAGAATATGCTAGGATTATAGGAAGCTTAACGATGCTACAAGAAAGGACCACTTCCCCTTGCCTTTCATTGACCAAATGTTGGACAGACTTGCAGGGAAGGAGTTCTATTGCTTCCTAGATGGATATTCGGGCTACAACCAGATTGTTGTAGCACCCGAAGATCAAGACAAGACCACATTCACTTGCCCGTATGGAACCTTTGCCTTTAGAATGATGCCATTTGGATTATGCAATGCACCAGCAACCTTCCAAAGGTGTATGATGGCAATATTCACAGATATGGTGGAGAATTTTGTGGAAATATTCATCGATGATTTCTCAGTCTTTGGAGAATCATTTGAGTCTTGTCTTAAGAATTTATCAGAGGTACTTAAGAGATGTGAAGAGACTAATCTAGTGCTGAATTGGGAGAAATGTCATTTTATGGTCAAAGAAGGTATAGTCTTGGGTCACAAAGTATCAAAGGAAGAAATAGAAGTTGATAGAGCAAAGATATCAGCAATAGAGAAGCTGCCCATACCCGTCAATGTCAAGGGAATCAGAAGCTTTTTGGGACATGTTGGATTCTATAGGAGGTTCATCAAGGACTTCTCAAAAATTTCCAGACCTCTATGTAGATTGCTGGAGCAGAACACCCAGTTAATAGTTGATGATCAATGCAAGGAAGCATTTGAAGAATTGAAGCAGAAGCTTGTTACAGCACCCATAATTGTTGCACCTGATTGGACTTCACCATTTGAAATCATGTGTGATGCTAGTGAAAGTGCCATTGGAGCAGTCCTTGGTCAAAGAAAGAATAGGATGTTCTATCCTATCTATTATGCTAGCAAAACGCTTACAGGGGCACAATTTAATTATACAGTCACTGAAAAAGAACTTTTATCTGTTGTCTTTGCATTTGAAAAGTTTAGATCTTATTTATTTGGTGCTAAAGTGACTGTTTTTACTGACCATGCAGCCATTAAATACTTGGTGGATAAAAATGACTCAAAGCCAAGATTGATAAGGTGGATTCTTTTACTTCAAGAGTTCGACCTAGAGATTAAAGATAAGAAAGGCACAGAGAACCAGGTTGCAGACCACCTAACAAGGCTAGATGATGGAAGGTCAGACGTGGATGAAGAACCAGTGAAGGATGAATTCCCAGATGAACAGCTGTTTGGTATTGACTATGCTATAGCACCATGGTACGCTGATATAGCAGATTTTCTGGTGAGTGGAATAATGCCGAATCATAAAAACTCACAGCAAAGGAAGAGGTTCATCCATGATTGTAAGTACTACCATATTTTGTAACTTCTTATGACATGCAAAAGACAGGATTTAAAGTACAAGAGTTGTACAACGTATGAACTCACCGGGGTGATAAGAAATGGCCGATTTCGTTACCTGATCGAACATGTCAGTATGGTGAGTTCATTGCTTTTAGGTACCCGTGTAGTTATATGACTGCAGCATGCACATCCATGCACCACGATCCCATGCAGTATATTGACTTTGCTTATAGTGTCGCGTATCAATGTCAGGTCTTTGCTACTCAATGGTACCTAATTGGTAACGAGGATTCCTCCTTATGCCATCGCCGTCATCATTACCATCATCGTCATCATCATCACCATGATCGCCATCATGTCCCTCCCCATGGCCTCTGCTATATCCTACATCGAAATATCTCTCATAGGACCAGAATATGGTGACTGCATGAAGCTAGTAGAGTATGCAGTAGGAGTAGCGATAATAGGGTCTGGAAACGTCGGCCTATAATACTCTGTAAACGAGTCCAATCCCTAAGTAAGTTGTGAACTAGTCCTGCCTAGATAAAATAGAAACGACTATGGTGGAAATCCCTACTGGGCACTAGTGAAGGTCCCAACAGCATACTGTGGAGGCCATCAATATTGTTGAGATGGCCCTGTAGGGTACCCTAGTGCATAGAACATCCCAGTAGAGCGAAGAGGAAGAGGCTACACTATGACAGGCCTATATGCAATAGGCGGAGTCGAGTGGTGAAGAGGTAAACCCTTGATGTGACAAATCGGTTAGGACATTCCATGGGTGGAGGGTCCTGCATCTGACGACCTACGGGCTCGCTAGGGTCCGTCAATCTACCTGCCTCATTGCACACGGCTAGACATCGTTGTGCCTCGTGTAGACCTAACTCATGGAAAAGCATCACCGACTCTGGTGAAGCTATGTGGACGACCGTCTCCACTCGATCAAATTATGATTGACAAATTAATAAAATGTAATACGTCGTAATATAAAATTAAGATGGAAATACAAGAATAATCTCATATGTATTACATGTGTATGTATTGCCGCTCTACGGCTCATCCAGCGACGAGTAACAGTCATATACCACTGAATACATTCTTTATTGACTGATAGGTGACCGTCTCCATGCAAAGGTTGAAGCTCCTACAATACAAGGGAGTCCCTGGTCTCCCACTATGCAATATAGAAAGCATGGCGATCTCTCCAATCGACCTCTGATTTACCCTTAAGGCTAAGAGAGAGCAGCTCAAAACAGTTTACTAGACTATCAGGGGTCGGCTGCTGAAAACCAAACTACCGAAGAACTTTATCCAGCTGCTAGTATACGGCAATCTGAAAGTGAATCAGTGGACAAGCAGCCATCCATTTGTAGGGCATGTTAGTCGTCACGGGGTACACAAGGAAATTGTGATACAGCTTCCATCGTATCTGGCGCCTGCACATAATATCCATGTGATGGTGATATCTGCGGATGTGGGTATATATCTCCTGTCACATATTATACACATTAAACCTGCAATAGTAAGATTAGCGTATTAGCAATATATAAAGTGAATAATTTTATAGTCTAGCAATAAAAAATAAGTATATAGTACCTGACTCCATATATCATAACACACCCACCCATAATTGCAATAACAAAACACACCCACCCATATCGGAGTGTTTCCTGTCTGTCACCTTGCACAACTCCTTGTATAAGGATGCAAGAATAGCAAAACCCCAACTAAAAGTACTCGTGCTCAAAATTGTCCAGAAATAATAATATTAAATAAAAACTATAAAACATACTTATATGGCATTTATGAATTTAAATTTTAAAATATAAAATAATACATTAACTATCCTACATATTAATGTCTATACAAAGGAATATAACAACATTAACACATGGGTTCTATTCCATGGTTTCAAAAAATAACATATCTTCTAATCTAAAGTTTCAACTCTTAAAATAAATAATATCAAAGACCTAACATCCACTAATAACGCATAAATAACAAAATATAAAACACTAACCTTGTGAGAGATACAAATTAAAACCTTGGTATAGAGAGAAAGAAAGTTTGAATTTGTAGAAAGAGAGAGAGAGAGTGGGAGTGATTAGGGGGGAGGGCTTATATAGGCACCCAAAAATACTATACACGTTGCATCTAATTCGCTACATGTTGTAGCAAACTTGTACACATCAAACATGTGGCCCAACGACTATTTTTTTCCGGACTGATACATCTAGTTTGCTATGCCTCATAGCTAATTTCTAGGAGGATGCCATGTGTCCTGCTTTTCTCAGAGTATGGACTAACATTTGACCACTTAATTTGCTTGTTCCAGTAGTGAATTAGGTGGCCACCAGAAACATGCCACATCAGCAAATGACGTTTGCTACGTGATGTAGCAAATTTGTATGCCGAAAATTTTACAGTTCCCGTGACATATTAACACAGATTTTTTTAAGGAACAATGACTATAAAGTCACTCTTCCCCATAATAAATCTAGCTAAATTACTATTGCCTTTTACTAAAAAGAATAAAAAAAATAAACTACTATTCCAAAGAGGAATAAATTTCGATGCGAGTGTTTTTTGTTTTGAAATCTTGTACTAAACATGAGAATATAACATTCTTTTGTACATACTCCTAAGAATGAAAAGATAACATGTGAACCAAACACTCCATAAAAGTCAAATAGATACATTACGGGCCTTATTAATTTCATGTTAAAGAAAATAATTTATCTCATATCATAGAGATAAAACATGTAAAGTCTACTGTTTGTGAAAAAATAAAAAAAAAATATAGGGATCTATCTTTTTATTGGAGAGGAAACATTTTCTCCAACAATATGAAGAAAAAAAATGTCCTTATACTAATACCAATATACTGCATGTTCTGCCTGTGGCAGATGTGTCCAATCTGGGTTGGATGATTGATCTAGGATTCAGGTGCTTCTCTCTGGATACCTATGAATTAGGTATCTAGGGGGATCACAGATCACTGACACCGACAATGGCTTTCGCCTCAGGAAGGTGTGTGCATGTGATATTCAAATGAGTAGGGTTTTTTGTGTGTACCTTGTTTGTGCTTCTTACCTTCCTTATATAGTGCTACCTTTAGGTTGCTTGGGTTGGGCCGCGTATGAGATGGGGCCTTGGTCCGGTCCACAACAGTTGCCCCCCAGCTCGGTAAACGGAGTAATCAGGATGCCGGGTTGCGTTGATCGGCTAATCTTTCGTAGCTTTGGCAAAAACTTCCAGCCTTTTTTACCTCAGATCTTAAACCGAGGTACATGTACTCATAATATCCGTATTCATGTTTGTTCTTTATCCGGAATCGACACCCTGGTTTCTAAATATAAGGGTTCTGGCATGTTCTTTTTGTTTAAAGACGTTTTACCTCCTTATCCTGTAATGACCATCCACGTGTCTTTTTTAAGTCATCATAATATGTACCGTCAGCCCCCCTTCTGCGCCGCTTTAACATTTAATGCGACTGCACTGACGTCCATCATTTGTCCTGTTAGGTGTTTTTACCTTTTTTTCCCTGCCTTTTTGTTTCGCGGGTCACAACCTTTGAACTTCCCCTCTTTCTTCTATTTCATTGCCATCCTTCACACTTCTTGTTCTTCTGCCCCCATTGCTAGCATATTTGCGATTCTGCTGCGTTTTACAGTACATCAAGATTTCTTTGTTGAGTACTCTGTGTTAGTTACTTCGCAGGTATGGTTTCTTATTCTCTTCTCCTTGCATTTCCTTGCTCATAGTACTTTCCAACCTTCTGAACGCATAGCTATCTACCACTGTTGTTACTTGCATTTCTGTCTTCAACATTCTTCTTACTTGCCCAAGCTTTGTACTCGTCCCTTGTGCTTTCTGTTTTTTCCATCATTGCTGGCTGTTTAGTTATATTTTCCATTCTTGCTTGGAAAAATCCCTAGTATGGATGAGGGAAATTCCTACGGATATAGAAGGGCCACTTGTCCTCGCATATTTGGCCGGAGTGATGAGATTCTGGCAGAGGAAGAGGCTAGAGCTATTGAGAAGGAGACGAGTCGAAACCACAGTTTCCTTCCCGATCCAGGATGTCGTCCCCCAGCCCCTGGTTCTGGATGTCGTCCACCAGTGAGATCCCGGCCCACTGGTTGAGGGCAGTTTCAGTCCACTGGTCGAGGTCGATCCCGGAATTCTAACCGTGTTGCGGCTTATTCGTCCGTAAGCACCAATCGTGTCTCGGATAGTAGACACAACCCTCATTCCCTCTCTGCTACTGGCAGTAGAGGTGTCGATATTCTAAACCAGCCCTCTGTTCAGCCCGTGCTACCTGTTCCATCCATCAGGAACCCAAATCCGTGCTTCAACTGTGTATATCTCAGTGCACAATTTATCGGAAATGGCAACGATTTCATGGCAAATTTAGTCCTGGGAAGTTGTTCTCATGACCCTGGGCTTAAAACCTCTGTTCCTATGACCTCCTCAGACATCTCGTCAAGCTCTTCACACTGTAGTTTATTTAACTCAGGTGCGTGCTATTTGCTGCTTTTGTTTTTTAATCTACCCATTTTGCTGTTCTAGGTTCTTATGGAGTCCCCTTCTACAGAAATCAACATGGAGACAACTTCTTCCAACCAGGAGCTAGAGGCCGGGGTTGTAGCAGTCGAAGAAGGTTCTGCCCCTGTGAGTGCCAGCCTACGGAGACAATTCCCATGGGTTACGCAGGAGGTCCTCAGTTCAAGTCCTCCATAACCACCGAAAAGATATCCGGGTTACCAATTGGCAACCCAGTGGGTTTTAACACCTTCTGCCCGGCAGAGGATGAGCCGGTGTGCTCAGGCCGGAACCCGCAGTCCTTTTTTCTTTTTCTACCGTGATCTGATCACAAAGATCGGCATTCGGTTCCCTTTCTCTCCCTTCATAATATGCCTTTTAAACCATTTTTTATTAGCTCCAACCCAAATTCATCCTAATGGCTGGGCGTACATTGTCGCATTCGAACAACTTTGTTTATCCCTGTCTGTGAATTTCTCTGTTGCTCTGTTTATGTATTTTTTTAACATATATACCCCACGTTCCGGTTCTGAACCTCCCAAGTTAAAGGGTTGGGCCAGCATCCGGGGTCGTATCAGCAAACCTTCGAGGAGACTGTTCTCTGTTTACAGTGACTCCTTCAAAAATTTTAAAGGCTCGTACTTTAAGGTCATAGCCGAGGTTGGTGAGAGACCTTGGTTTGTGGGAGATGATGATAAGGGAAAATTCCCATTGTATTGGTCGCATTAGCATTATCTCCGTAAGTCGGCTGATTACAAGCTTGGGTTATCTGCCGAGGAGAAGACCGATGCTAAGACCTTGCTGGCCCATATCGGTGCCCAGGGGCATATGAGTGCTGCTTCCTTGGTTGCTAAATCCTGTGTCACAAATGTTCAACCCAGTATGCCTTCCAATATTTTTTATTGCTATTATTTCATGGTATTGCTCTTTATTTGTTTTGTTTTTTGTTGATGACCATCTTCTTTATTGCTCTATTTTGCAGATCCAAGAATGAATCCCAACTCGGATGACGTGCCGGAGTATGTGCTAACCCACCGTGGCAAAGGCGTCGCCCGTCCTCCGCCGGCAAAAAAGCAAAAAATTGCCACCCCTTCCTTGGGGGCTGGATCGTCTAACCCGGATGCTCATCGCGGTATATCCATTTTGGACTTGACGCACGATGGCGAAAGCTGGCTGGATGGAGAGCCAGAAGAAACTCCCCTTGCGGTTGGAGGTGGTGGTATGACACGGGCCGTAGTGTCCGTCGAAAGAGGTAGTGCATCACCCTCCCCCCTTCCTGCCGGACTAAGGAGGGGATCTCTGTGGGAGATGGGAGTGACCACGGAGCTGCGCGGCATGACTCGCTCTCCTCCTGCTTTCTATGGCTCCCCCCTTTCATCAAAAACCGAGGCCGAAGAACTCCAGAAGGCCGAGCTGTACCTGTTTAAGGCGGCTTCCTTAATGAAACCGTATTCTCTGATACTGGAGAGACATTCCAAAGTGTTAGCTGAGAAGGACACCTTAAGGAATGATAAGATCGTACTGCAAGGCGATCTTGGCAAAATGAAGCAAGAGAATCGGACATTGACTTCCGAAGCTGCCGAACTAAAATTGTCGTTGCAGCGATCTCAAGCCGACCTAAAGTCGGTGTCGGATTCCTTCGGTCTAGAGGGCGGGAAGGAGACCTTGATTGACTTCGTCAAGAATAGGCTATCCATGTTATCCGAGTTCGAGGCAAAAAATGAAGAATTGACTTCACAGGTGGAACAGTTGAAAGCTCAACGGGAAGAGCTTCAGACCGACTACGATCGAAGTCAGTCTGCGCTTGAAAAAGCCATCGGTTCTGCTTTTAACAATACTGTGAACCAAATAAAGCACTTCAACCCTGGAATTCCCCTGAACCTGGATCAGCTGGACTGCTTTGGTTACGTTAGTGGTGGCACATTTTTTTCTTCTGCCGAGGAGCCGGACGTAGCAGATGATGATAATGCTATGCTGAATCCCGAAATTGAAGCTGCAAATCGGCAGTTGGACACCGACATTCAAGTCGTTTTGAGGGGAGATACCCCTTAGTTTGTATAAGGAAAGGCCGGTATGCCGGCTGGATGTTGTATAAACTCTGCTTATGCTTATTGCAATTTGGATTTATTAATTGCGTTAGCTTTAGCATTATTGTTTATTTGCAATATCCTGTTTGTATGTTCCGAGCTGTGGCATTTTTTTAGCCGGGAAAATGTGCGAGGGCGTCCCCTTTCCGCATTATTCCCACCTCTTTGAACATCCGTAGTTGAAACGGGGCTAGCACTCTCAACCCTGCCCTTTAGGCAGGGCGGGTTCAAGCACCTCGACTTAATTTTCAAGTCTTAGAACTCTCAATTTCTGCCTTTTTTTAGGTAGAAATAGGTTCAATTACCTCAGATTTGCTTTTTAGGCTAACGCTCAACCGTGCTCCTTGGGCGCGGCGGGTTTAAATGCCTTAGATTTATAAATCAGGCTAGAACACTCGACCCAGGCCTTTTGGCAGGGCGGGTTCAAATATCTCTGATTGATAAAAAGAAAACGGAACGCTCAACCCTGCCCTATAGGCATGGCGGGTTCAGATATGTCAGATCGACAGATGAGTCTGAAACGCTCAACCCAGCCGTTTAGGCAAGGCGGGTTCCAATATGTCGGATCTTGTATATGGTGCTTAGCTTGCCAGAGTCGGAAAATTATAATGCAAAAATAACCTTGTAAATAATTAGGCTAAAACGAACATGACATTGTATGCACCATTGAAGTTTATTGAGTTACAAAAGGATAAAAGAAAATACCACTTTTATTTATTCATCAAACAATTGTTAAATTTAACTGTAATACTTTTTCAGCTTGTCTGCATTCCATGTTCTTCCGACATGCTTCCCCTGTAAAGTCTCTAGCACATAAGCTCCTTTGGAAAGTTTATTTTTAATTCTGAAAGGCCCTTCCCATCTCGGAGCTAATTTCCCATGCGAAGCATTTCGTCCTCCGACATCTGCCCTTCGCAGCACCAATTCTTTTGCCTCAAATGACCGTGGCTTCACCTTTTTATTGAACTGATTAGCCACGAGTTGCTTGGCCATGTAGTTTTTACAATGCGCCATAGTTCGGATCTCATCGATCAGATCTAGCTCGACTGACATTTTCTCATTATTGTCCTTTTCTGCCTGTGTCAAAGCTTGAATCCTCCTCCAAGATGGTTCTCCTAGCTCCACCGGAATCATAGCTTCACATCCATAAGTTAGTTTGAACGGGGACTCTCCAACAGACGTTTGAACTGTGGTTCTGTAGCCCCACAACATGTAGTACAGCTCTTCTACCCACTTGCCTTTAGCAGACTGCTCCATGCGTCTACGCAATCCTTCGACAATGATTTTATTAGCAGCTTCGGGTTGGCCATTTGTTTGAGGATGCTCAACCGAAGCAAATCTGTGTCGGATATGTAACCCGGCCACTAAGCTCTGAAAACCTTTGCTTGTGAACTGGGTTCCATTGTCCGTTACAACTTCAGCTGGAATCCCAAACCGGCATATTATGTTTCTTTCTAAGAAGCGCTGGATTCGGGCCGAGGTAATAGTGGCGATTGGTTCTGCTTCAATCCACTTGGTGAAATAATCAACCGCGACTATTAACCATCTCAGTTGACCTTCTGCTGCTGCAAACGGGCCTAAGATGTCCATTCCCCATTTATAGAATGGCCATGGAGCCGTGATAAAATTCAATTCTTCAGGTGGAGCCAGTAAGTTTTTTCCATGCTTTTGGCACTGACCACACCTTTGCACATGATCCTTTGCGTCATTCATCATGGATGGCCAGAAGTAACCAGCCCGAAGTGCTTTTCGAGCCAGTGCTTTCCCTCCGACATGCTGACCATTAATGCCTTCATGAATCTCAGACAGGACATACTGTGCTCTATCTGAGTTTAAACATTTTAATAGGGGGAAAATTCCCCTTTTATACAGCTGCCCTTCAAGCATAGTATACGACGCCGCATCTCGGATAAGCTTCCTGGCTTCCTCCTTTCCAACAGGCAAAGTTCCCTTCTCAATGTATTCAATGAGATCATGACGCCAGTCATTTACCAGCGAGATTTGCATTGTACAGGTTGGCTCAGGAATGCTTTGCTCAATCACAGTTCTGTAGTTACCCCAGCCCTTTGTACTAGCCAGCTTAGATAATATATCCGCCCTGCTATTTGCATTTCTTGGGATATGATTGATTTCGACTTTCTCGAAATGCGCCATTATCTGTTTGGCATGGTCAAGATACTTCATTAGCAGGGGTCCTCTCACTTGGTAATTTCCTTCAATTTGTGATGTAACCAATTGGGAATCACTACAGATTTTCACTCTCCGGGCTCCAAGCTCCTTAGCCTGAAGCAGTCCGGCTATGAAAGCCTCATACTCTGCTTGGATGTTAGAAGTCTCAAAATCCATTTGCATAGAATATTCCACTGCAATGCCATCAGGATTTTCGATTATGATCCCGGCTCCACTTCCCTTCGAGTTTGAAGATCCATCGACGTATATTGTCCACATATCCGGGTCATCAGAAGATACGTGCTGGGCGGAGGTGAGTTCTCGAACAAAGTCGGCCAAAGCTTGTGATTTGATAGCCTTGCGGCTCTCAAATGCTATATCAAATTCGGATAATTCTACTGCCCAACTCATCATCCTGCCTGCCAGGTCTGGTTTGTGTAATATTTGCCAGATTGGAAAATCTGACCGAACCAGGATCCTGTGAGCTTGAAAATACGCCCGAAGCCTTCTAGCCGAGATAAGAAGTGCGAAAGCTATCTTCTCCAGCCGTTGATATCGAAGCTCGGCCCCTTGCAAGAGCTGGCTGACAATGTATATCGGTTGCTGGCCTTCTTCGTCCTCCCGCACCAAAACCGAGCTGATGCTCTCCGGCAAGTATACCGATCGCACAAGTAATAAAGTGATAAATACAGTTCGTCTCCACAGGGATTAGATCTAATATCAAGTAAAATTTTTCTTAAAGAATGGAAGTTTTCAAATAGAGTTTGTGTGACAAATATTGTCAAATTGAGTGAAATTAAAAATAAAGACTTGTTTTTGTGTTTTTTTTTTGAATTGAAAAAGAAAACAATACAATTGAAAATTGATTTTTAGAAAAATATGAGAAAAGTATTGTAGCCAGGGTTCATTCACCAAATGATCCCCGCTTTTTACTCCGGATTGATTTATAAAAATCATTTATATAATTACTCAGATAAATTATCATCTAAAAGATTTAATAGTTAACCCTCAATTCCTTGCAGGGTTAACCCTTTAATCCCATGAGAAACCCCAATTCCTTGCAATGTTTCTCATGGGATCAAGCAATGGGCGTGATAATTTAAGCATCTGCAATCGTATACACGTCTATTCCTAGCACGCATACAGATTGTTATCTTACCCCCTTTCGAGATCAAAACCCCAATATTCCTATCTAGGATTTTGATCCTCAGAATATCCCCAACTATCAGATTGATCAATTCTAATAAAGGGAATATAAAATTCGCACAGAGTAAAGATAAAGATAATTATATAAATTAAAAATCACAAATCAATCCTTCATGTCAAGGGTTCACATATGGATCGTGACCCTGACTACAATAAAAATGATCTAGCCGATCAACATCATGATCGCTGATCTAAAATTCAACATAAAATTAAAACAAAAGATAAAGAAATACTAGATGTAGATGAAGAACGAAGAACAACTCCAGTGCTCTTCTCCTCCAATCTCCAGATCTGTCCTTGAACCCTGTATCTGTGTTTTTTCCTTTTTTTCAGATCTGCCAAGTCTGCTGACCTAGTTGCATAAGAGGTGCTTTTATAATATTTTATTTCCTTTCCAAAAGTGCCCCTCAGAAAATACGGAGATCCGTCCCGCAGACCGGCGCTGGTTGGCACCGAATTGGCGCACGTTCGCGCCACTCCAAATTGGCGCTGGGTGGCGCCACTTTTTCAATATATATGGCGCTAGTTAGCGCCACTTTTACTATTCATTGGCGCTAACTAGCGCCAACTTCATTTATTTTTAGGCGCTAGCTAGCGCCAGTGTTCTGACTTACGGCGCTAGCTTGCGCCATTTCCTTTGTAAATTGGCGCTGCCTTGCGCCAACCTTCTGTCTTATTGCGCTGAGAAGCGCCGCTTTCTTTCGTAAATGGGCGCTAGGTTGCGCCAAACTTCTGTGATATTGCGCTGAACAGCGCCACTTTCTTCATTAGTGGCGCCAGGTTGCGCCAAGGTTCTGTCTTGTTGCGCTGAGGAGCGCCACTTTGTTGCTACCTAGCGCCACTTTGATGTGCTCGCTGCAACCCGCGTCATGCTTAGAACTCATAGTGTGCTATAATTTCCCTGTAAAAATACAATTAAAAGGTGAATATTATTGACATTCAAAGAATCAATATAATTAGCCAATATGTATTTAATTTGCTCTCTTATGACTCAATTCTTGTCAATTTTATCACAGAAAAATCACACCTGCCAGAGGCACATCAAACCATTCCCAGATTTAAACGTTGCTGTCCCCAGCAATGTAAAAGACTTAATCCAGGAAATATTCAATTAATCTAACATAACAATCATAGTCACTCTCAGACTCAATATGCCATGTATGCCCGACTCATTATCATGAACTTCCAATAATGCCATCAGCTTCTTAAATATATAAGTCTACATTGATTACCCCTTACACAGATAAATAATGTTCACTCAACACTCAGTGTTTAAGGGTATCATGAGCACTCAATTACTCAAAGCTATAACACTACCATATGCTTGATTATATTCTACAAAATTCTTGAAATTGAAGAATCAAACACATGCATT